>PVIC010016807.1:0-33435 GCA_004025085.1 Thryonomys swinderianus | reverse complement strand
CTGTCTCTGCCTCCCGAGTGCTGGGATTACAGGCATGAGCCACCATGCCCAGCACTGTGGTATGTGGTATTGATTGCTGGTGGGTGTGAGTCACCACACCCAGGATTGTATGTGGTTACTGGGGATCAAACTCAGGACCTTGTGCTTGCGAGGCAGGTGCCAGAACCACTGAGCTTAATCTCCAGCCCAACTCTTTGATTTCTTGATTTTTTGTGTCATTATCTTAGTCTTCATTGCATTAATATCTGCTCTGATCCTTATAATTTCCTCTCTAGTATGAGCTTTGGGATTGTTTAGTAGCTTGAGGTTCAGAATTAGATTGTTTATTTGAGCTTGCTCTGTTTTCCTGGTGTAGGCCTTTATTGCTAAGAATTTACCTCATACAACTATTTGCACTGTGTCCCATAAATTCCTGTATGTTGTACTGAGGTTAACATTTAATTATAAAAACTATTTAATTTCTTCTTTAATTTTTTTTTTGTTATCCATTGGGTATTCAGCATAGTGTTGTTCACTTTCCATGTGTATGTGAGGATCTTGGAATTTCTTGTGCTATTCAGCTCCAATTTCAAAGCACTATGGTCTGACGTATACAGGGGATAATTTCCATTCTTTTGCATTTACTTAAGCATGTTCTATGACCTAGTATGTGCTGTGTTTTGGAGAATGACCCAGTGACTTTGAAGAATGTGTATTCTGACTTTGTGGGGTGATATACTCTGTAGATATCTATTAAGTCCATTTGTTCAAAGGATTGGTTCAGTTCAAGTATTTAAATTTTGATTTTTGGCTTGTCATTCTATTTGTGACAGTGGAATATTGAATTCCCCTACTACTATTGTATTAGTGCTTATCTGGCTTTTCATATCCATTAATATTTGTGTTCAATAGTTGAGTGCAGTGGAATTTGGTTCACAATATTTATGAATGTCATTTCTCTTGGATTGTTCTCTGCTGAAGGGTGTAGTGTCCTTTGTCTCTGTTAATCAGTTTTGGTTTGAAATCTATTTTTTCTTCAGATAGGTTAGCCACACCTGATTTTTTTGCAGTTTCTTCTTGCATGCAGAATTGTTTTCCAACTTTTTTTCTTTCAGTCTATGGATTTCTTTCTGAATTAGGTGTGTTTCTTGCATAAAGCATATTGTAGGATCTTGTTTCCATAATCCATTCTGCCAATCTGTGTCTTTTAACTGGTTCATTGAGTCCATTTACAGTAATGATTATGACTGATATGGACTAATTTAGAGCTGTCATGATGTTTTTCTGCTCTTGGCTCTTTCATTTGCTTTTACCCCTTTCCTTTCAGATTCTTGCCTTGTCCAATGGATTCACTGTGATGGGTCTCATGAGTTTTGACCTTTATTTGTTTTTTCTATGATATTCTCTAGAATTTATTGGAGTGCAGGTTTTGTATTTGTGACATTTTCAGTTTTGTTTTTTTTTTGTAGTGAAAGTATCTTACATCACTGTTGGTTTTGAAAGGAAGTTTTGCAAGATACATCAATCTAGGTTGGAATTTGTTTTCCTTTAAGGCTTGAAATACTCCAGGCTCTGCTTCAGTTGTGTGTTTGGGTTGAAAAGTTGTCCTGTTGGGCTTCCCTTTGTATTTGATTTCTTTTCTCTAACAACTTTCAGTATTTCTTTCTTTTGTTGAATATCTGGAACCTTGATAATTATATGCCTAGTGTAGATTTTTTAATATCATGAACATTTGGAGTCTTATATGCCTCATTTATTTGTATGTCCAATTCTTTTCCTGTGAAGTTTTTTGCCATTATATCTGTGAACATTTTGGAAAATATCTTTTGTACTCTCTCCTGCTTTCTAAATGACTCCCATCAATCTTATGTTTCTATTTGTGTCTTCTACAAGCTATTGGATTGATTTCTCATGGTCCATTGCTATTTTCCATAAATTACCCATTGCTTGTCCATTAACTGTGATCCTATTCTCTAGGTCTGAAATTTGGTCCTCAGCTTCATTCATCCTACTTTGTAAACTTTTGTTTGCATTTTTAGTCAGCTCAAATTCTATTGAAAGGTGTTTAACAGATTCCATTGCTTTTGCTCTCTCATATTCTATCATGCCTTGGAACTCTTCTAAGGCCTTATTAATCATATTTTTCACTATGAACAGTATCACTGTTTTCATCTCAGAGGTTATTTCTGATTTCTATTTTATTGGATCTGAATTTTGTTACCAGCTCAGAGTGTCCTGGTAATTGAGCTTCAGTTTGCTCCATTTCTCTTTTCCCTGGATTTCCCTGTGGTGATGATCTTTCTATCTGGGTTTTGAATTTTTTTTTCTCATTTCTGTTCCTTTGTTAATCCTGATGTTATTTTTTTTTTTAATTCCTTGCCTGGTGTCTGGGCAATGTTTCTTGCAAATGCCTTTCTTCCTAGTATTTATATCCCTTAAGTGATGGCTACTTCCTGAGTTGTCCTCCTTGGTTTTGTTAACAGCCCTTAAATATTTTCTGTTCTAGTACACTAAGGGAGGTATTTGAACAGAACAATTCCATTGTCTTTGTTGACCACTTTATTTTAGGTTTTATATACTCACTTTATTGAGTTTCATGAACCAGATAACAGTGTTTATGTAGAGCTAACATGTTTCGTGAACCAGCTAACAGTGTTATCTTTTTAAGAAACAAGTTTCTTGGATTGTTTTTAATTCTTTTACATTTATTTCTGCTCTTATTTTCATTACATCTAGTTTTATTTTTTAAATTGAATTCTTTAGTGTTACAATTTATATACATCTCACAATCACATATAACATTGGGGAATTTGTACCAATATATAACACAAGTCAATTCTCATTTTTAACCATATCCCCACCCACCCATACCTCCCCACCCCCTTTATACATAGTCTTTTATTTTCTTTCTGAATCATATTTATTCCTTCCCCTCATTACATTCCCACAACAAATTTTCTTTGGACATTTCCCATTCTACAAAAACTGTCATACTTTCTAGAGCTCATTTGCATGTACAGGTGCTCATATCAATGAGAAGATCCGGTATTTGCCTATCTATGATCTGTTGATTTCACTCATTACTGTGTCCTCCAGGTGTATCCATTTGCACATAAATGAATCAATCTTGTCATTCTTTATGGCAGAATAATACTCCATTTTATAAAACAAACAAACAAACAAAAAAACACATCTTCTTTATCCAGTCTCCAGTTGATGGACATTTGGGTTGTTTCAAAGATTGAGCTATCATGAACTGAGCTGCTATGAACAAGGGTGAACATTTGTCTTTCCAATATGATTTTTTAAATTCTTTTAGATATGTTCCTAGCAGGGGGATAGCAGGGTCAAATGGGACCCCTAGTCCTAGTTTTCTGAGAAATCTCCACACATATCTCCACAATGGTTGCACAAGTCTACAATCCCACCAACAGTGGAGAAGGGTTCCTTTCTCCCAACAGCCTCACGAGCACTTATTGTTGGTTGATTTTGTAATAGCAGCCATTCATTGTGGAGTGAGATGAAATCTCGATTTTGTGCTTAGTTTGTGATTTTTCTAGTTTTTTAAATTATAAAATTATAGTTTGAAATATTTTTTAGTACAGGGATTTATCAATATAATGTTAATTCTGGCTTTGCTTCTTCTAAAAGATTGTAATATTTGTGTTTTTTTATTTTTCTGATGATATTATAGATTGATTTTTTCTTAACATCTGTTAGTCACTTAGTATGTGTTTAATTTATGCATATTTTTGATTTTTTATGTACTCCTAGTTTTCCTCCCAGTACAGTTAAAAAATGAGAGTTGGTGTGAATTTAGGTTTTTTACATTTTATTGAGACTCTCTGTTGACCTTTGTTAACCATACTGAAGAACACTCCATGTATATTCGGGAAAGATTGTCCTATGCTGCTGTTTGCAGGATAATATGCTTATATTTGCTAGTGTAGTTTCAAATTGCCACCAGTGTATGTAGTTTAAGTATTTC
Organism: Thryonomys swinderianus; assembly: GCA_004025085.1. NCBI lineage: Eukaryota > Metazoa > Chordata > Mammalia > Rodentia > Thryonomyidae > Thryonomys > Thryonomys swinderianus. The sequence continues at coordinate 29,468 of PVIC010016807.1, read as the reverse complement.
AGATCGACACAAATACAATGGAAGAATGGAAGATGCATTCCCCAAAGCAAAGAATGCAGCTGGCAGGCCAGTCTGGGATTCTTGTGTAAAGACATTGACTGGATTGGGTCCCCTGTAGCCTGGCTGTTTATACACTCTGGGAGAGGTGGGGATAACAGAAAGTGAGTATTTCACATCATCCTTTTTTTTTTTTTTTTTTTTTTTTTTTTTTTTTTTTTTTGAGACAGGGTCTCGCTTTGTAGTTCAGGCTAGCTCTGAGCTCACTGTGTAGCCCAGGAAAGCTTAGAACTCAGCAATCCTCCTGCCTCTGCCTCCCAAGTGCTGGAATTACAGATGTGAGCCACCACACCTGGCCCTGTGGTATGTGGTATTGATTGCTGGTGGGCGTGAGTCTCTATGCCCAGCATTGTATGTGGTTACCAGGGATCGAATTCAGGACCTTGTGCTTGTGAGGCAGGTGCCGGAACCACAGAGCTGTCTGGCCCCACATCATCCCATTTTTTTAAAAAAGTTACAATTTTCAATCTTTCATTTACATGTGGTCCTAGTAATTCTATAGGTTACAAACTTACAGATCTCATTGGCTAATACAGCACACATAATTACAAGTTTATTGGTTAAAACAGTTCTGAGAATGTCACCTTAGTTGCATATGGTGAAGCAGTAAGTGTAACAAAATTGTTTTGGAACAGAATAAAATGAAGTACTCAAGAGAGCTGAGTTTCTTTAAGGTCAGGCACATTCGAGGCACCAAGACCTTAAAAGTAACAAAGAATTAGCTGGGCTTGGTGGCTCACACCTGTAATCCCAGCACTCGGGAGGCAGAGACAGGAGGATTGCTAAATTCGAGGCTTGCCTGGGCTCCACAGAGAGCTCAGTGTCAGCCTGAACTATAAAGCGAGACCCTGTCTCAAAAAAAAAAAGTAACAAAGATTTATAGGATATATGGCTCAGTAGGGAAAGTAGCAAAGACTGTAAGACTTAAGAGAAGGGTTTGGGTCAGCCACAAGAACCTCCTAAGAGGCAAGGCAGACTTTTTCAAGAAAAAGCCTTTAAAACTTTGCTTTCTTCTTGATTAGGTTAATTATTGAGTACATTTTTTTCAAATCTTTACTTAGTGGTTTTCTTTCTAATTGTTTTGTTAAAAAAGAAAGTTGAAATATCCTGGTATTATTGTTTTTTAAATTAATTTGTTATTGGTACACTTTATGTATACATCGTGATCACACACTACATTGAGAATTTGTACCATTAAATGACACGACTTCTCATTTTTCCCATTCCCCTCCCCACCCTACAATCTCCTTTGACCCTCTATATACATTACCTTTGTTCTTTTTTTTTTTTTTTTTTTTTTTTTTGTCATACTGGGGATTGAACTCAGGCCCTTATACTTCCAAGGTAGTAGAGGTACCACTTGAGCTAAATCCCCGCACCCTTGTTTCTTTTTATACCATCACATTTTTTCTTTCCCTTGTTACTTAACCCTACCCTTTTCCCTTTGAATATTTTCTGTTTAACAATATCTGTCACACACTCTACAACTCATTTACATCTTCAGATTTTCATACCAGAAAAAGATGCAGTATGTCCACATCTGTGAACTATTTCACTAATGAGTATGTCCTTAAGGTACATCCATTTGAGTATGAATAACTCAAACTTATCAGTCTTTGTGGCAAAATAATACTCCATTTTATTTAAAAAATGCATCTTCTTTGTCCACTCTCCATTTGATGGGCACTTGGGTTGTTTCCAAGATGTAGCTACTACAAACTTAGCTGCTCTGAACATGAGTGCATATCTGTTGCTGTGATATGACTCTTGTAATTCTTTCATATATATCACTAGCAGGGGAATAGCAGGTTCAAATGGAACCTAATCCTAGTGTTTTGAGAAATCTCCACACTGATCTTCACAATGGTTGCACCAGTCTACATTCCCACCAACAGTGAAAAAGGGTTTCTTTCTCCCTGTATCCTCACTAGCATTTGTTGCTGATTAATTTCATAAGAGCATTCATTCTTTGTGGAGCAAAATGAAATGTCAGTGTTGTTTTCAACTGCATCTCTCTAAGGACCAGTGATGTTGAGCATTTCTTAATTTGCTTTTTAGCTGCTTTTACTTCTTCCTCTGCAAAGTGTCCATTCATTTCAGATGTACGTATTTGAATCGAGTCTTTAAATTTGGAGTGGGTCTGATTTCTTATAAAGTTCTTTATATATTCTAGATAGTAGCCCTTTGTCTGAGAAGCAACTGATAAAAATTGTTTTCCCATACAGTTGGCTGTTTTCTGTCTGCTGGTGTTTTTTTTTTTTTTTTTTTTTTTTTTTCTGTGCAGAATCTTTTTAATAGGATGAGACCCCATTTGTTGATTCCTTCTACTACTTCTGGTATTATTATTTGTTATTTTCTACTCTTAGTTCTGTCAGTATTCACTTGACATAATTCGGTGCTTTGATAATTGTCAACAGCTTTTCTGTTGCCATACAAAACACCTGATATATGTAATTTAGAAAAAAAATGTTTTTTCTTATGATTTCAAGAATGTCAGTCTATGGATTGGTGTCTCCAAGGCAGAAGAAAGATGACAGATAGGTATGGTGAAGCAAAGCTGTTCAGTGCATGGTAGCTGGAAAGCAAAAGTGTATTAATCCACTAGAGAGGAAGGAGTGAAAGACCAGATAGAGACCTTGAGGCAGTGCCTCCCTAATCTGCCTGGACAGGTGCTGAAAGAAACTTTACATATCCCCTGGGATGAGTAAAATCAGTTAGTTCACCAGCCACTTAAACCGTCACAATTGTATACTTATAGTTATTTTGCTTTCTTTCCTATTGAGTTGACCATTTTGTCATTATATGATGTCTCTTTGTTCTTTTATAATTAAAGTCTATTATCTAACATAATACCCATGCATGTTTTCTTAGTTACACTTTAGTTAGCACGTTCCTTTTATTTTTCAGGCTCTTTCTGCATCCTTGATTGAAAGTGATTCTCTTGTAGAAGGAATATTGTTGGTCTATATTTTTTGATTGTTCAACCCCTGTGCCTTCTGATTGGGTTGTTTAACCATTTTTAAACCTAAAAAGGCTTTCTTTATAATTTGAGTTTGTTGTATAAGAGAATTGTGTGTTATTTAAACTTGCATGTCTCATTTGTTTTACTAACCATTGTGGTCTTGTGCATCCGTTTTCTTTTAAATGACAAATTTAGTGGCAGAGTGGTGCTTGATTGTATATAAATGCCACAATTTTGTTATTCATTGATCTGTTAATAGACATAAAGGCTGGTTTTGAGGTTTAGCTATTGTGAATTACACTGCTATAAATATGAGTGTGCATAAATCATTGCAATATAGTGTTTAATTTTGGGGGAGAAGATAATCTAGAAGAGAAATGACTGGGCTGAATGAGATTTGTAGTTTTAGTTTTCTAATTATCTCCAAATAATAATATGTACAAATAAAAATTAGACATTCAAAAAAGAATCCTGTAACTAGTATTTTTCATGTTATATTAAATTTGAAATGGACACATTGACATTTAATAAACATTTCTAATAAAGTTTGATGTGACTCTGAATTAGTAGCACATAGACACACTCAGACTGTGCTCCACTAATCCCCTGGACAGGTTCACCCCCTATAATGTTGATACATTTAACCTGAACCATCACAAATTTGTGGATAATTGACTTAAAAACTTGATCACTTCTTGAGGGCTGCTTATAACTCAAGTGAGTTGTAGGTCAGTGCAGCTGAGATTCTGATGTTTACCTAGGTACATGCTATAGATAATGAAAAGCTGATGAATCTTTCAACAACCTAATTAACCCAAGTTGTTTGTTTGTCAGGCTGGTCATAACTTGAGAGTCCACTGTACAAAGAAAGTTCTTGAACTGAGGATGTAGCATTCTCTCTGGCTGTTGTATGAAGGATGGTCTCAGTTTGCCACCATGCATAGTAAGTATTGACTGGCTTCATTAGGACAGGCAACTGAGAAAATAAGGCAAATCTCAATATTTGGCAACCTCCTCTCAGAAGTACCACCCATTTTGTTTTGTTTTGTTTTTGCATTCTCTTCATTAGAAGCAAATTATGTATCGTGTCCTGATGATACTCAAAGAGGATCATTCATAGTTTGTGAAGACTATTTCAGAAGCTTCCTACCACAAAACATATGCATTTATTTTGAATTATATAATAATTTAAAAGTAAATTATATGTGAAACATTAACTGTGCTGCTGCAGAATTTGTCTGATCTTCAATTAATTACTAATCTGTGCTGAGTCTTAGAAGGTAGGTTGACTGTTTACAAAATGAAAGTAATGATGGCTACATCATAGTGAAATGTAGTATACCTGAGAAAAGCATTTTAGTAATTGTAAAGCACCTTGAAGAAAAGTGATGGTATTACTAATGTGCTTTGTATTTACTTAGGGTTCATAGCTAATTGTTAGGATGACAGCCTCTGACACAATACTTAAAATATAAGGATGTGTCATATGTAGAAGAGTGAGAAAAAAAAAACTAGAACATTTTTAAAATAGAAAAATATATGACTCAGCCAATATTTGGATTTGGCAGTGGCACTCATTTGTTTGACTGGAATGTACAGTGAGCTGGAATTTTGTTAAGAATGAAGGAAGGAACACTTAAAGATTTCTAACCAGAGGGATACATGTATATTATTGGTAAGTTTATTGTACTTACTGTGTTAATCATGAATTAAAACCATTGTGTCATATTATAATTGTATTATCTGTAGCTTCCAATTTCAGAAAACTTTTTTTCATTTAGTGTTCTCTGGTTAAGAGTAGAGTAAATTAAAATTGTGAACTAGTATCATGCATTCAAAACTAGCAAGCTGTGGAAATAGATTCTGAAATTAGATTTTAAAAAGCCCTCACATTAAGCTACATAATACTACTCTTACCAAGTGTCTATTATTTCCCAGGCTTTCTTTGAAATCTTCATGGGATAATATCGTTATATTTATCACACTTTTCTAAGGTCTATATTATTGCCATTTTCTGATGATTTTACAGATTAGATATGTAGTACCTCACCTCATGTCCTGTTACTAATAAGGCCAGAAATCTAGAATAGAACTTCATCATGACTTACATCAGGTGTTCCCCCAAAGCCTCTTGCATCATAGGTAGGGCTTTATGGAGTTGGCTGGATCTAGGGGCTATAATAGTAGTATTAAAGTTGTACGATACTAAATTAGTTCATTGATAGAATTTGCATGGTTCTGGGTTGTATTACCCAAATGACTGGCAGCTGAAGGAGATGAAAGGGAAAGGGACCCATGTAGCAACTGCTCTTGCTACTGCTAACATGCTGGTGATGCTGGTGTTGGTTACTGCTTACTGCTTGCTGCCTTACACTTGCCATTCCATGCATTTTTTTCTTGTGGGCAGTATTCCTCTGCTGTGCTACCCTGACTGTACATGAACTGAAATCTTTTCAAATTGTGAGTTTTTCAAACTGTGGTGAATTTCCCTCCTTTAATTTTGGGTATGAAGTATTTTGTCTGAGCCATGAGAAAAAAACAAACCTGATTATGTGGATTTAGAATCATGCTAGTAAAAATGTTATATCACCTCATCTCAGTATCATGTGAAAAGTTTCTGAAAATATAAAATTTTAGGCATAATTTGGGTTGGGGTCATGACCTCAACTATTTTTGTTATGTTCTAGAATAAATGAACAAATCCAGAGTGCACTGTGGTCACATGTTGTGAAAAGTAAAAGATACCTGGGCTACTTGTGAGGTTACTCAAAGGCACACCTTGTGCCACTGAGCTCTCAGATGGAATAATATTAGTGTAATTTTTACCCATAAGTCTTCCTTTTTTCATATATTCACCTAATTTGTAACCATAGATCTACTAATTATCACCGCTTTTAAGGAGGTATGTGTGAAAGCACCTTGTGAATTAAAAAGTTCAACCTAGATTCATAAAGGGTAGGGACTAGAATTATTTAGGGTTCATTTAGCCTCTGCAAGTTAATGATTATAAAACAGATATTTCTTTTTTTTAAATTGAATTCTTTATTGGTACAATTTACATACATCTCACAATCGCATGAAATATTGGGGAGTTTGTACCAGTATATGACACAAATTAATTATCATTTTTACCCGTATCCCTACCCACCCATACCTCCCCATCCCCTATATACGTGCTCTTTTCTTTCAGAATCATATCTATTCCTTCTGCTCATTACATCCCCACACCAATTTTCCCTTGGAAATTTCCCATTCTACAAAGACCATCATACTTTCTAGAGCTCATTTGCATCTACAGGTGCTCATATCAATGAGAAGAACTGGTATTTGCCTATCTGTGATTATTGATTTCACTCATTAGCATGTCCTTCAGGTGTATCCATTTGCATGTAAATGAATCAATCTTGTCATTCTTTATGGCAGAGTAGTATTCTATTTTATTGAAAAACCACAACTTCTTTATCCACTCGCCAGTTGATGGGCATTTGGTTGTTTGCAAGATTGAGCTATCCAAAACTGAGCTGCTATGAACAAGGGTGTACATCTGTCTTTCCAGTATGATTTTTAAAATTCTTTTGGGTATATTCCAAGCAGGGGGATGGCAGGGTCAAATGGGACCCCTAGTCCTAGTTTACTGAGAAATCTCCACACATATCTCCACAATGGTTGCACAAGTCTACAATCCCACCAACAGTGGAGAAGGGTACCTTCCTCCCCATAGCCTAGCCAGCATTTATTTTTGGTTGATTTTGTAATAGTGGCCATTCTGTGGAATGAGATAAAATGTCAGTGTTGTTTTCATTTGCATCTCTCAAATGATCAGTGATGTTGAACATTTCTTCATATGTTTCTTAGCTGCTTTGACTTCTGCCTCTGAGAAATGTCTGTTCATTTCAGATGCCCGTTTTTGAATTGGGTCTTTAAACTTGGGGAGGCTGATCTGTTTAAGTTCTTTATGTATGGTAGATAAGAGCCCTTTGTATATTGTAGATTATAGCCCTGATAAACTGATAGTAAATATATTTTCCCATGTTGTTCATTGTCTTTTAGCAATGGCAGTGACTTCTTTTGCTGTGCAAAAGCTTTTCAGTAGGATGAGATCCCATTTGTTGATTTTTTTCTAAAAGTTCTTGTGCTATAGAGGTTTTATTCATAAAGTCTCTGCCTAAGCTAATGTCTCCAAGAGTTTTACCTAATGTGTTTTCCAGCAGGCTTACTGTTTCTGTTTAATGTTTAAGTCTTGTATCCATTGTGAGTTTAGTTTTGTGCATGGTGAAAGAGATAGGTCTAGCTTTAGCTTTTGGCAGGCTAAAGCCCAGTTTTTCCAGCAACATTTGTTAGAGGCTGTTTTTCCTCCATTGAGGTTGTTTGACTCCTTTGTCAAAGATAAGGTGGCTTAGTGTATCCGGGGTTGTTTCTGGATCTTCTAATCTGTTCCACTGGTCCTAGGGTCTGTTACTTTGCCAGTACCATGCAGTTTTTGTCACAGCGGCTTTATAGTAGAGTTTAAATTGGGGATACCCCCTGCCATGTCATGGTTGCTTAGAATTGCTTTTGCTATTCTAGGTCTCTTGTGGTTCCAGATGAATTTTTGTATTGTTTTCTCTAGCTCTGTGAAGTATACCATTGGAATTTCAATTGGAATTGCATTGAATCTGTATAGTAGTTGTGAGAGTATAGCCATTTTGATGATGTTGGTTCTCCCTACCCAGGAACAAGGGATATCTTTCTACTTTCTGATTTGCTTTTTATCTCATTTTTCAAAGTTCTATAGTTTTCAGAGTAGAGGTCTTTCACTTGCTTTGTTAGGTTGATTCCCAGGTATTTCATTTTTCTGGTGCTACTGTGAAAGGGATTGACTCCCCAATTTCTCTTTCAGTGAGTCTGTTGTTTGTGTCGACAAAGGCTGTTGATTTTTTGAGCATTAACCCTGTATCCAAATCTGGTAATTAAGTCTAGTAGTCTTTTGGTTGATTTTTTAGGATCCTCCAGGTAGAATGTCATATCATCAGCAAATAATGACAGTTTAACTTCTTCCTTTCCTATCTTTATTCCTTTTATATCTTTGTCCTGCCTGATTGCTATGGCTAATGTTTCCAGCACTATATTGGACAAGAGTGGTGACAACGGGCATCCTTATTTTGTTCCTGATTGTAGTGTAAAAGGTTTCAATTTTGGCCCATTAAATATGATGCTGGCTGTTGGTTTCTCATAAATAGGTTGTATTAAATTGAGAAAAGCCCATCGATTCTGATTCTCTGTAGGGTTTTGATCATACATGGGTGCTGGATTTTGTCCAATGCTTTTTCTGCATCTATTGAGATAATCATATGACTTTTGTCCTTGATTGTGTTAATATGGTATATTACATTGTTTGATTTTGGTATGTTGAACCAACCTTGCATCCCTCGGATAAATCTCACTTGATCATAGTGTATGATTTTCTTGGTAACTCTCTGTATTCTGTTTGCCAGTATCTTACTGAGAATTTTTGCATCAATGTTCATTAGAGAGATTGGCCTGTAGTTTTCTTTTTTGCTGGGATCTTTCCCTGCCTTTGGAATCAAGGTGATGGTTGCTTCAAGGAATGATTTGGGGAGTACTGCTTCCCTTTCAATTTCATTAAAGAGATTGAGAAGTACTGGTATTAACTCTTCTTTAAAAGTTTTGTAGAATTCAGCAGTGAAGTCGTCAGGACGAGGGCTTTTCTTTGTTGGTAGGTTTTTATTACATTTTCAATTTCCCAGATTGATATCGGGTTGTTTAACATTTTTATATCCTCTTCATTCAGCTTTGGAAGTTCATATGAATCTAGGAATCTATCCATTTCTTCTAGATTTTCCATCTTCTTGGAGTACAGATTTTCAAAGTACGTGTGTATGATCCTTTGGACTTCTTTTGGATCTGTGCTGATTTCCCCATTTTCATTCCTTATAGCATAGATTTGAGCCTTTTCCTTCCTTTATTTGATAAGGTTGGCTAAGGGTCTGTCGATTTTATTTATCCTTTCAAAGAACCAACTCTTTGATTCATTAATTCTTTGTTTTGTTCTCTTTGTCTCCATTGCATTAATTTCTGCTCTGATCCTTATAATTTCCATTCTAGTATGTGCTTTGGGTTTGTTTTGTTCCTCTTTTTCTATATGTCTGAGCTTCATCATTAGATTGTTTATTTCATTTTGCTCTATTTTCTGAGTAGGCATTCACTGCTATGAATTTCCCTCGTAGAACTGCTTTCATTGTGTCCCATAAATTCCTGCATGTTGTGCCGGGGTTGTCGCTCAGTTGTAGAAACTGTGTAATTTCTTCTTTAAATTTCTTTTGTGGCCCATTGGTTGATTAACAGTGTGTTGTTCAATTTCCATGTATTTGTTGAGGATCTTGGAATTTCTTCTGCTATTCAGCTCCAGTTTCAAGGCACTATGGTCTGATAGTATGCAGGGGATAACATCGATTCCTTTGCAGTTACTTAAGCTTGTTCTGTGGACTAGAATGTGGTGTATTTTGGAGAATGATACCTGCTCAGCTTAGAAGAAGGTATATTCTTGCTTGGTAGGTTGAAAAATTTTGTAGGCATCTAATAAGTCCATTTGGACAAAAGTTTGATTTATCTCAAGTGTTTCCTTATTGATTCTTTGTCCAGTTGATCTGTCAATTTGTGACGGTGGAGTATTAAAGTCCCCTACTACTATTGTATTCATGGTTGACTGGCTTTTCATGTCCAGTAATGTTCATTTTATATAGTTGGGTGCATTAGAGTTTGGTGCATAAATATTTATGATTATTATTTCTTTCTCTTGGATAGCTCCCTGTACGAGAATATAGTGACCTTCTTTATCACTTTTTAATCAGTTTGGGTTTGAAATCTATTTTATCTGCAAACAAGAGAGCCACTCCTGCTTTTTTTGCAGTTTCCTGTGGCATGGAGGACTGTTTTCCAACCTTTTATTTTCAGTCTAAGGGTTTCCTTCTGAATTAGTTGTGTTTCCTGTATGCAGTAGATTGGAGGATCTTGCTTCTTGATCCAATGTGCTAGTCTGTGTCTTTTCATTGGCCCATTGAGTCCATTGATATTAATGATTATGACTGATATGGACGTATTCAGAGCTGCCATGTTTCCCTGTTCTTGGTTCTTTTCTTGCTTTTTGCCTTTTCCATTTAGTTTCTTGTTTTCTTCGGTTGCTTCACTGTGGTGGGTCTTCTGGGTATGGATTTTTTGTGTTTTTTTTTTTCCAAGATGTTCTTTTGGATGTTTTGGAGTGCAGTTTTCGTATTTGTGAAGTTTTTCAGGTGTTCTTTATCATGGAAGTATCTTATTTCCCCGTCTATTCTGAAAGATAGTTTTGCAGGATACAACAGTCTAGGTTGGAGGTTGTTTTCCTGCAATGCTTGAAATACTTCTCTTCATGCTCTCCTTGTATTGAGTGTTTGTGCTGTAAAGTCTGCTGTGATCCTAATGGGCTTCCCTTTGTAGTTGATTTTCTTCCTTTCTTTCACTGCTTTCAGTATTTCATTCTTTTGTTGTGCATCTGGAACCTTGATAATTATATGTCTAGGTGTAGATATTCTTATGTCATGGTGTTTTGGAGTCTGATAGGCCTCATTTATCTGTTCCTGTGAAGTTTTTTGTTGTTATCCCTGACAATAACTTTTTTATGTCTTTTTCACTGTCTCCTGCTTCCTCAGTGATTCTAATCAGTCTTATATTATTTTTCTTTGAGTCATCTAGAAGCTGTTGAATTGATTTCTCTTGGTCCTTTGCTCTTTTCCATAGATTATATCTTTCATGCTCACTGGCTGCTAAGCTGTCCTATAGGTCTGAGATTTGGTTCTCTGCTTCATTCATCCTACATTGCAAACTTTCATTCTCCTTCATCATTCCCTGGCGCTCTGCTTGAAGCTGTTTAAAAGGTTCCATTGCTTCTGGTATGTTGGATTCCATCATCTCGCTGATCTCTTCGTTAATGATGTCTTTCACTATGGACAGTATCCCTGTTTTGACCTCAGAGATGAGTTCTGATTTCCATTTTACTAGATCTGCTGTAGTTACCATCTTCAAGAGTCCTTGTGCTTGATTTTCTGTTTGCCCTATTTCTCTTTTCTCTGAATTTCCCTGTGCTGGTGATCTTTTTTGTCTGGTTTTTAGAATATTTTCTCATTTCTACTCTTTCATTGCTACTAATACTATTCTTTGCCTGATGACAAGCCTATCTTTGTTGTAGGTCTCTTTCTTTCTATTATCTGGGGTCTTTGGATGTGGCATTTTCTTGGGGTGTCCTCCTTGAATCTGTAATGATCCTTGAGAGTTTCAGTTCTGACACATTATTGGAGGTATTTGAGCTGAATAGTCACATCATGTTTGTTACCATAATACAATCAATGCCATTATCATTATTAAACACATTAAATAAAATGAAGAGTTTTGTTAAATTCTATTCTGAAGACTTTGATCTTAACAGTTACCTCTATGACCATATGCCAACATTTAGCATTAATCAGCAATGTGTATACAACATGTAGATCATAAATGTACCCCCTAAACCCTTTGGTGATAAGAGGTCACTGGGAAATCAGGGAAATAGGGTGGAGAGAAGGAAAATGAAATAGGGTTAGCAGATTTATGAAGATTACCTCTACTCTAGAACCTCATATATGCCAGCAGGTAATAGAGGATAAAAGGGTGTATATAAAACAGTACCAACTGTATGGTGTAAGACCGTTGGAGACTTTGCACCCCTTCTTACAATAGTACAGGACAAGAAATAGGGCAACTTAAGTGTCTTGTACTTCTGGATCTTGCTTCCACCAGGAAGATAGGAGAAGGTGTGGGGACAAGAGGTGAATAAAGGGATCTAGGAGTAGATAGCAATATAGAAGCTAGATTTTTTTTTTCTTTCTTCTTCTTTTTTTTTTTTTAATCTTGCTTGGTCTCAGCTTGGCTGCAGTGTGGAGGGATGCAGGAAATAGCTCTGGCTCCTCTGGGACCTGCGTCCTCACAATGCAGCTCTGGGGTGGGGTTGGGTCCAGCCGGCAGGCCTCAATCCTCCGTGGTGCTGATGGCGCCTGGGGTCCATACCTGACTCCTCACTGCATGGCCCCGGGGTGGAGCGGGCCAGTGGGCAGGCCTCAGACCTCCGCTGCTGCCAGGAACGGAATGGTGACTGGAGCAGCCGAGTCACCTGTGCTGCTTGGGGTAGAGCCTACTGGTGGGTCAATACTAATATTTCAAATGGGAAGAAAGTCAAGGTGAAGTCATGTTGGTAGATTGTGGGGGTATCTGAAACTCCAGTTTCTTCAGTACCCTTCTAAAAGTATCAAGGAAAGGATAAAGAAAACTTTTTCAGTGTGCTGAATTACTGGGATTGTTACTTTTGTTGTTGTTGTTGTTGTTGTCATTGTTTTGATAGGTTAGTACTGGACAGCAAAATGAGATAGATGATTTTGAGGTTAAGTGAAATAAAGACAGATATCTTCCTGAATATAAATGTTATTAATTTATGCATTATTCGTGAAAGAAAATTTGAATTTAGTTATTATGCAGTATAGTATACTGATATGTATTTTGGAGAGTTAAGTTTCTACAGGTATCAATTAAGCAGCTCTTTCTTGAACTCAATTATAGAGTAGAAATGTTTATTTGGCTTTAAACACCACTTACAGTCATTGTTGTAGATTTTGTCTTCCATAACTGTGTGAGAATGTTCTGGGCGAGAAGCAAGAATGCTGTGGACTCCCCTTAATAGAACATGGTTTAAGTAGAGGAGGATGAAGTGCTCATGCAGATGAGCTGGAACTCATGAAAATCAATTCATGCAAAGGAACTGAAGGGAAAAATGCTTTCAGAAAGAAGGAAAGGAAGTGCTGTAGGAAATGCTGTGAACATACCAGGTGCTTCTGATAGATAATAAAAGATAAAATATGTTTAACGTTAAGTAACAAAATATTAGTTTTTTGAGGGTTTCGATTATTTCCAAGGCATGAAGAATGAATGCATATCATATTAAATAGGAGCAGTGTTTGTAAACTAAATTTTAGAAAGTAATACTTTTATTGGAAAAAGAACAAAATAGTAATTATACTGGAAAATTCCTGGAAACTTTTCTCCCAGTTTATGAGAGACATTTGAAATAGTTTGTGTGCTACATGAAGAAGAAAGAAATGAGTTTATTGGTATATTTTAGGAATATATATGATCACATTCCTTGCTGTAAATTTATATCTGTACATAATGTACCTTGATTCTTATTTTTCCCATGCCTTACCCTCCCTTCAACTTCCCAGGTCCCTTCATACATAAACTTTATTTTCATTTTGTCCTTTTTACCATCAGTTTTTTTCTTTAATCATTTTGCTATCTCCTGCTCCCACCCAGTTACCCATTGCCTTTGAGAATTTTTGTTTTTTTTAAATTATTACTCAGACATAATGATAAAGTAGATTCATTTATAGCTAAATAAATGCACCTCTAGGCCATACTAATAAGTGATATAAATAGGACACAAATGTATAAATGTGGTATCGTTTCTCTAATGAGGGAAAATGAAGGTGTAAATGAGGTCCTGAATGTATGATAAATATTGTCAAATAGGAAAAAAAAGCAAACATCTTAAAGAAAAGTTGAACATTGATGTGATGGCAAAATTGGTGCTGTGTTTTCCATAGATTAAAAAGTTAAAAATAGGTTTAAGTTTGTCCCTTGGATGGGGTAAGGGATGCTTCATAGGGAAAGAGAGTGTTAGAGTAGAATAAGGAATGTATTAGAAAAGAGAGAGATCTAAACTATGGTAATTGGACACAGGTGTGTGTGTGTGTATGTGGTACCAGGGATTGAATGCAGAACCTTAACTTTTGAGGCACATGCAATACCACACAGCAAACTGTAGTAATTGGAAAATATTTGTTACAATAGTGAGCTTCTAAATATGTTTTCTCCCATCTATATTGAAAAAAAAGGAAACTGAAACAGTAAGAAACATTACATCTTCTGAGAGATTAAGGAAGAAACAATGGATTAGGCTATTGTTAAATTTTAATATATTGTGATTGGAAAAGTCAGTGGCTGCAAATGATTTAGGATTTTTGGAAAATAAATTAGTAACTATGACCCTAAATATTTTAAAGATTTATACCTCGGAATAGAAGTAGAATGATATAGATAAAATATACCTTTATATAGGTATTCATTCATATATTATATAAATAATATACAGGTTTAGGAACTTTCTAACGCATGCAATAAGAAAATGGTTAAATTATTATACACATGTAATCAAATACAATTTTCTAAAAATGTTAATTTTTTCCACATATGGGCATATGTCCTGTTTACATTCCTTGTGCAGAGTTTGTATGTTTAAATTGCACATCCTATGGCCTTTTATTTTCCCACAGGAGACACATGAAGGTTGAGGGAGGGAAGACAAAGGGCATGAAAAAAAAATTAAAGTGTGTTCTATACATGTGCCAACTTTTCACAAGAATGTAAACATTACATACTATACACATGTATTAAATATTTCAAAAGTGATGAATAGAGTTCTTACTTTCTATTATGTGTATGAGTCCATATACTCACAGAAAATATGGACAAAGAAATATACCAATATATCATATTTTTTTTCTCAAATTATGAGACTGTAATATTTTCTAAAACTAGATAATGGAAATACATTATTTTATAAATAGAAAACATCTCTATTTTTAAAGTTTTAAGAATCCAGGACTGTAATTATTATATGTAAAGAATTATTGAGAAAAGACGATTTTTGTTGAGTTTGCCCAAACCTGTTGGTCTATCTTCTATGAAAATGTCCCTTATTGTTGCTGAAGAATTTATTTCAAAGAAGCATAATTGTTGGAACACAAAGGATTTACATAGTGTTTCTTGGTATAATACTGGATGCAGTAATGAAATAAGTAAGTTGTCGTCATTAATAATTATATTTTAAAACACTGACTCAAATTACATTGTTATTTATGACCTGTATGGAAAACTGTAGAGATTAAAGCTGTTAAGTGTAGTGCTTACATTATTAACTTTAACAGTAACAAATCATCTTCTACTGAATGTCTGTGCTTTTAGTGAGGGGAAGAGGAGCTTCTTTTCATATCATGTTCATTTAGCAGATGGACCATTAAGTAGAACTCATTTCTTACAGGCAGCAAATAAAGCTTTTGTGTGGTGTCAGTAAACATGACCTCAAGAAATTCTGGCTTTTTTGGGGAAAACAAAATAAGCCTGCTTGTATTTTAATGGGAGCATGATTGACAGTGATGGATTAGAGTTTTTGGAGTGTTCTTTCAAGTTGGAAGTTAATGGAGAGCTATTCCAACAACCTTTTCCTAGTATGTCCACAAATTTAAAACAATAGCCCAAGCATATAAAACATATTCTTAAGTCCTCATCATAACAATAGGTCCCTGTGTGATGCTGTTGAGTAACTTACATATTCTTTGCCTGAATATTTGCATTTTGAATGCTTCTTTTAAGAGCCAAATGAAATAATAGGCTTCAGGATACTTCTATTGAGAAAAATAAATAACATCAGGTTCATTAAACTTTAATAGATTTCAGAAAATAAATCAGTTGATAACTATTAGACCAGTTAGAAAAAAAAATTATAGGAAAGAATGTAGTATAGCATCACAACCATGCCTAATTGCTTTCAATTATAGCAACAATATGGGAAAATATCCTTTTTTAATATTGATTTTATCAGTACATTTTATATATACATTATTCTCACATACCTGAAGTGTTACCTCTTGATTCTCATTTTTCCCCTTTCCTCTGCTTTGCCTTCCCTACATACATAAACCGTATATCCTTCTTTTACCATCAAATTTTTTCCTTCCCTTCTTTACTTTCTTCTACTGGCCCTTTCTTTTTTCCCTTTGAACATTTTCTTCCTATTTTACCCTACCTATTATACATTATGATTCATTTGCATCTTCAGTTTTTCATATTAGAGAAAAGATATGATATTTATATATCTGTGTCCTATTTAACTTATGAGTATGTCCTCTAGGTCCATACATTCAGTACAAAGAATTCAAATTTATCATTCTTTATGGCTTAGTCATACTGCATTTTATAAAAACATCCTACATCATGTTTATCTAGACTCCAGTTGATGGGTATTTGGGCGGTTACAAGCTGAGCTTCTATAAACATGGGTGCACATATGTCAGTGGTATGATTGTTTTAATTCTTTCATGTATATACCTAACAGTGGAATAGCAAGGTCAAATGGAACCTCTAATCCTAGTTCTTTGAGGAATATCTACACTGATGTCCAGAGTGGTTGCACCACTCTACATTCCCACCCACAGTGGAGGGTTCCTTTCTTCTCCCCACAGCCCCTGCAGCATTTGCTGTTGGTAGATTTTGTGATAGCAGCCATTCTTTGTGTACTGAGATGGAATCTCAGTGTTGTGTTCATTTGAAGCTCTTGAATGACCAGAGATGTTCAACAGTTCTTCATTTGTACCTGAAAAGTGTCTGTTCATTTCAAATGCCAATTTTTGAACTGGGTCTTTAAATCAGAGGGCTAATTTTTAGAAGTTCATTACATACTCTAGATAGTAGTACTTTTGTGAGAAACAGCTGGTAAATATTTTTTTTTAGGTCATTTCTCTTGCTGTGCAGAACCTTTTTAATAAGACAAGATGCCAGTGATTGATTCCTTCTGCCACATCCCATTCTACTGAGGTTTTGTTCATAATCTTTCCCCATTTCAATATCTCCACGAGTTATACCTAACTTATTTTCCATCAGGTTTAGTGTTTCTGTTTTAATATTTAGATCTCTAACCCACTTTGATTTTAGTTTGGTGAATGGTAAAAGAGATCTAGCTTTCATGTTTGGCAAGTTGAAACCCAGTTTTTTTTAGCACTGTTTGTTGAAGAGGCTGTCTTTCCTCCACTGAGGGTGTTTGGTTCCTTTGTCAAAGATGAGGTGGCTTAATATATCTGGGGTTGTTTTTGGATCCTTTAGTTTGTTCCACTGATCTTTGGGTTTGTTTCTTTCCAGTACTATGCTGTTTTGTCTCACAGAGGCTTTATAGTAATTTTTTCTTTTCTTTTCTTTTCTTTTCTTTTTTTTTTTCTTTTTTTTTTTTTTTGAGACAAGGTCTCACTTTGTAGTTCAGGCTGGCCCTGAGCTCACTATGTAGCCCAGGCAAGCCTTGAACTCTGCAATCCTCCTGCCTCTGCCTCCCAAGTTCTGGGATTACAGGCATGAGCCACCATGCCCAGCTATAGTATAGTTTTAAGTTGGGGATTGTGAAACTTTCTGTCATGATCTTGTTGCCTAAAGTTGCTTTAGCTATTCTAGGTCTCTTGTGGTTCCAGATGAATATTTTCAATTCTTGAGTTCTGTAAAATATGCTGCTTGAATTTCACTTGGGATTGCATTAAAACTATATAGCAGATTTGGCATTATGGCTATTTTGATGATAGTGGTTTTTCCTAACTAGGAACAAGGGATGCCTTTCCATTTTCTGATAATCTTCTTCAATCTACCTTTTTTAGGATATTGCAGTTTTTAGAGTAGAGGCCTTTCACCTCCTTTGTTAGATATTTCATTATTTGGGATGCCATTGTGAAATCTCTGAGTTTTATTTTAATGATTCCATTGTTCATGTATACAAAAGCTATTAACTTTTGAATGTTGACCTTTTATCCATCTATGCTACTAAATCTGGCAATTATGTCTAGCAGTCTTTTGGCTGAGTTTTTAGGCTTTTTAATTTATAATATTATGTCATCAGCAAATAATTACAATTTAACTTCTTCCTTACCTGTCTTTATTCCTGTTATTTCTTTCTCTAGTCTATTAGCTGTGGCTAATGTTTCTAAAAGTACATAGAATGGAGGGGGTGATATGGACATCCATATCCTGTTACTGATCTTAGTATGAAAGGTTTCAGTTATTGACTGAATAGCTGGCTATTGGGTTTCTCAGAAATGGGTTTTCTCAGTTTGAGATTAAGACCATCTATTCCAATTTTCTGTAGTATTTTGAGCATGACAGTGTGTTGGATTTTATCAAACACTTTTTCTGTATCTATTGAGATGACCTTTTGTTTTTTGTCCTTCAGTCTGTTAATGTAGTGTACTACATTTATTGATTTATGTATGTTGAAAAATGGTTGCATCCCTGGAGTGAATCCAGTTTGGTCAGTGTGTATGATCTTCTGATTATCCTCTGTATTCTGTTTGCCAGTGTCTTACTGTGGAGTTTTGCCTCAATGTTTATTATGGAGATTGGCCTGTAGTTCTCTTTTGTGGTTCAATCTTTTGTGCTTTGAAAATCAATGTATTGCTTGCTTCCAGGAATGACTTTGGGGCTATTACTTCTCTTACGATTTCATTAAAGAGTTTAAGAAGTAGTAGCATTAGCTTTTCTCTAAAAATTTTGTAGAATTCAGCAGTAAAGCCATTAGGACTTGGACTTTTCTTTCATGGTAGGTTTTTAATTATATTCTCAATTTCACATGTTGATTTTGGAGTGTTTGGTGTTTTTATATCTACACCATTCATCACTGGAAGCTCAGATGTGTCCAGGAATTTATCCATTTCTTTTGTGTTTTCCATCTTATTAGTATACAAGTTATAAAAGTAGGCACATATCAACCTCTGAATTTCTGTTGGTTCATCTAGTAGCTGCATGACTGATTTCTGGTGATCCCTTGCTATTTTCCATAAATTATTCCTTTTCTGTTCACTGGCTGCAATCCCATCTGTATATCGGATATTGGATCTCCACATTCATTCATTCTGTTTTGAAAATTTTCATGGGACTTTTTAATCTCCCAGCAATTTCTTTGAAGCTGTTTAGCAGATACCATTGCTTTCACAATCTGAGATTCTACTGTGTTCCTGATCTCTTTGGTGTGTGTAATTATATTATGTGATTTCAATTTTGTGAGATCCTCTTTTGATACTGGCTCAGAGGGTCCCCCTGTTTGAGGTTCAGTTTGGTATATTTCCCTTTTCCCTGGAATCTCCTGTGCTAATGATATTTGTGTCTTCATTTTAGACTTTTTCTCATTTCTCTTATTTTGTTGTTGCTAATGTTTGATTTAATTACTGACCTGCTGTCTGGTTAATGTTTATTGTAAGTCACTTTCTTATTATTTGGAACCTTTAGGGTATGGCTACTTACTCTGTTGTTGTCCTTGGATCTGTAATGGCCTGTAAGCGATCTCAGCTCTTGCACACATAAATATACTGAAACAGAGAGATCACATCTCCTCAGTTGACATAATACAGTTGGCATCATCAACAGTATAAAAAAACACAACCCATTAAATGACAAACTTTGGCAACTACTGTTCTGATACCTTTAACCTCCTGAGTTAGATCTGTGACCATATGCCAAAATTTAGAACTAACTAGAAATATGTTTACAGTATAAACATCCCTCAGTTGATCAGCATTGACCTTTGGGAATAAAAAGCCACCAGGGAGTTAGGGGTGGTAGAGAGACAGACAGAGAGGGAGAGATTAGAAATAGCATTAGAGGGCATATAGATATCACACAAACCCAAGAAAACTTATACAGACTAGGAAACAAATACAAAATAGAATATTCTAACAACAGCAAGAGTACTAGAAACTATACTCATCCTCCTATAAAAGTGAATAATAAAGAGGGAATGGGGGATTGAAATGCATTAACTTTAGGGAACTTATACTCACTAGAGTAGAAGACAGGATGAAGGAACAAAAGAAGAAGGGACCCAGCAAAAACAGGGTAACAAGAGACTATTTTCCCTCTCTTGTAAAAGTAAGAACAGTTCAGAAAAGAAAAAAAAAACTGGAAATTGGATGCACTCAGCAACAACAACAACAACAACAACAACAAAAATAAAGAAATGAGGAATAAAAGAGAGGTCAGAAAAAAAGAAGAGAGAGAGAAAAAAAAAACAGGAACAACAACAGCAACAACCAAAAAACCCAATACCACTATCGAAAGGACCATTCCTGGCTTGGATCTAGTATCTCCTGGAGATCCTATGGGTAGTAGATTGCAGGTCTGAATTGACTAGTCACAGGGACACAGCCATTGTCTTCTAAGTTTTAGCTGTAATGGCTAAATTGAGGTCACTGAAGTTGTGCAGATTTAATTCTGCAAAAGCCCATTGCCCCCACTGTGGGCAAACAAGTCAATGGAGTCTGTGCGGGCTCTGGTTGCTTGAAAGATCTCAGGGCTAAAGTGTTGTAGAGTGGTGGCCAGGGCCATAGGCCAGTGGCCTGTCCACACAGCAGCAGCTCTGTGTGGGCAAACAAGTAGATGGAACCTCTGCAGGCTCCTCAAAAATATCCTTTTCCGCTTAAAGATGCTTTTATATAAAAAGGGACCAGGATTAGATATAGGATGATACAGGGTATTCACTGAGTATGTAGTAATGCTTTGTGAAAGATGAATAACATTGTCATGATCAACAGGCTTACTATAAACTGGAGGCAGCAAACCCCAGGAGAGTAGCTATAGACACAATCTGTGAAACTCTAGGGTTTCTGTGTCTCTGGACCAAGTAATCATCCATGTATGTTCATTTAAATTCTACCATGTTCAGAAAATTGGGCTGGTTCTTACAGTTCTGAGAGATCTCAAAGAGGACAGAATAATCAGATATTGGGTTCCCAGAAGTCTCAGTGTAAAGGAGTATTTATAAGACATAGCTGCCAACTACTGACTCTTCTGTCTCATATTGTTTTACCAGCAGTTAGATTGCCATTAAGTTTTATGTAAATAGAACATTTTAGAGTAGCAAAATGTGCAAAAACATAGTACATGGAATACTGTACCTTTCCTCTGGTATGAGGAACTGATGATATAAATAAGTTCTAGATTATATGATGGATATTGTGAAATAAAAAATATTCAAAGAGAAAAAGTAGGTATGGGTAAGTAACAAGAAGAAAGAAAAAATGTGATGATGAAAAAAGGAAAAAAATAACTTACATATATTGGGAGTGGGAGGAGTTTGTAGAGTGGGCAGGGGAATGGGAAAATGAGAATTATGCCATGTCATATACTGGCACAAATTCCCATTGTTAAGTGTGATCATGATGTGCATATAAAATGTACCAACAAAGATTCAAATCTTTAATGTAGTGCACGATTGTGCTTCAACTTATTTAATGGAATATTTAATATGTCTGCTTGTATTTTCATCTTTACATGAAGAACAGCTACAAGATTTTCTCTATTGAAATTAATTTCATCATTATTATGCAAAGCTTACTTGGTACAATACAGGTTACTCTTACTTCTATGTGTCACTAACCCCTATATTCCTTTGTTATTAAGGTATCAAATGAGGAAACTGATAATCTAAGGATGTTAAATGACATTTTTATGGTCAAACACCAAGTTAGAACATAACTCAAATCAGAGGATCTGATTTAAATAACTATATTGTACATTTTTATTGAGTTATGTATGCTTTTTATAAAAAAATTATTGGTACAATTTATATACATCTCAAAATCACACATAATGTTGGGCAATTGGTACCAGTATACGAACCAATTTAATTCTCATTTTTACCCATATCTCTACCCACCCATACTTCCCCACCCCCTATATACATGCTCTTTTATTTTCTTTCAGAATCATATTTATTCTTTCCCCTCATTACATTCCCACACCAAATTTCCTTTGGAAACTTCCCATTCTACAAAAACTGTCATACTTTCTAGAGCTCATTTGCATGTGCAGGTGCTCATATCAAAGAAAAGATCTGGTATTTGCCTATCTGTGATCTATTTATTTCACTTATTAGTGTGTCCTCCACGTGTATCCATTTGCACATAAATGGATCAATTTTGTCATTCTTTATAGCAGAATAATATTCCATTTTGTTAAAAAATCATATCTTCTTTATCCACTCTCCAGTTGATGGACATTTGGGTTGTTTGCAAGACTGAGCTATCACGAACTGAGCTGCTATGAACAAGGGTGTACAACTGTCTTTCCAATGTGATTTTTAAAATTCTTTTGGTATATTTCCTAGCAGGGGGATAGCAGAGTCAAGTGGGAACCCTAATCCTAGTTTTCTGAGAAATCTCCACACAGATCTCCACAATGGTTGCACAAGTCTACAATCCCACCAACAGTGGAGAAGGGTTCCTTTCTCCCACAGCCTCGCCAGCATTTATTGTTGGAGAAATGCTCAACATCACTGGTCATTCGAGAGATTCAAATGAAAACAACACTGAGATTTCATCTCACTCCACAAAGAATGGCCGCAATTACAAAATTATGTATGCTTTTACAAATGTACATTCAGAAATATTTTTTCCACTTCTTAAATTTTTTATCTTAAATATACAATAGCAACATAATTGGGAGATAATTGAATCTGAAAGAACTCAAGGAAGGAGGGAAAGTTACTTCTGAAAGATGTAAAATATCTACAAAAATAATGATGTGCATCAAATCCTTTGATTGAAATAGGTTTCTAATAGTAATGTTACATTTGTTTTTTATTGTTTAGATCAGAAATAATTTAGTCAGACAAATAAGTGGCTTTTATGTTTGCGCAAAGTAAGATGAAATTGATTTTTAATTTCTACTTGATTAGTTATAAATACATAAAAAAATCACCTCTATTACCAGAGAGGGTTGAACTTCTCAGAATAAACATTGGCAGTAAATTGACTACTTCTGAAACAAACCATATGTTCATGAGGATGTAGGCATTAAATGCCCTACAAATGCTTCATTAATTTTACATTAATCTGCATTCATTTATAGTCTTCTGCACTTAAATTGCCTTAGTGATCCCCCCCCACTCAGGAAATACAAGCAGTTTCACAGAATGTTAAAATGCCAATAAATGTTATATTTATTGGTTATTCTCACTGTAGCTGAACATCATTTCAATCATATCAAAACTAATGTTTGAAGTAAAATATATTTAAATAAAACATAAATATTTGCATTAATACCTTGGTACATAAGATCATCAAAATTGGTCAGATTTATTCTATTTCACATTAATCTTTTACTGTTACAGAATATAATTTTAATTAGCTAGTAAGGTTTTTATGCTAGAAACTTTTAAAATGTTTTACTGAATTTATATATATCTATATCTATATCTATATATCTATATATATATATATATTTTTTTTTCCTTTTGAGACAGGGTCTCGCTTTGTAGTGCAGGCTGGCTCTGAGTTCACTATGTAGCCCAGGCAAGCCTTGAACTCAGCAATCCTCCTGTCTCTGCCTCCTGAGTGCTGGGATTACAGGCGTGAGCCACCACACCTGGCCTGAATTAATATTTTTACATCAACAGAACAACAGAAAGTAATACAATGTTTATCTAATTCATGTTTTCTGTTTGAAACAGAACAGCAAAACATCTGAACCCCACTGAAATGCATCTATACTAAAAGTTTACTTGTTATAAATTTAAAATACAAGAATTTTATTCAATTAGCTTAATGTTTTCTATTATTTTAGAGAATAGTGATGAGTATATCATTATAGGTACAGAGATTTAGCTCAGTGGCATCCTGCACACCTGGCTTGAAATTGAAAGGTTTTGAATTCATTTTGGAGAAGGGGTATACTGTTGTATATTCTTAAAAATCTATGGGCTGGAGGGTTAGCTCAGTGGTTCCGGCGCCTGCCTCGCAAGCACAAGGTGCTGAGTTTGATCCCCGGTAACCACATATAATGCTGGGCGTGGAGACTCACGCCCACCAATAATCAACACCGCATACCACAATGCCAGACGTGGTGGCTCACGCCTGTAATCCCAGCACTCGGGAGGCAGAGACAGGAGGACTGCTGAGTTCGCGGCGGCTTGCCTGGGCTCCATTGTGAGCTCAGGGCCAGCCTGAACTACAAAGCGAGACCCTGTCTCAAAAAGCAAAAAAAAAAAAAAAAAAAAAAAAAAAAAAAAAAAAAAAAAAAAAAAAAAAAAAAAACAACTATAAGAAATGTGTCATAATAAACTATTAAAATGTGTATTTGTTTACCATTCTTTGGGTGTCTTAATCCAAATGTGAGGGTTTTAAAACTATCATTTCTTTTTTTAAATTTTTGTCTTTATTGGTACATTGTATATACACATCATGATCACACTCAATACTGGGAATTTATACCAGTATTAAAACTATTATTTCATACTTTTGAGAGTGAATTTGTGAGCATGAAGTCTTATTTATGTTTTAATTACCTAGGAATTGTTTTTCCTAAGTAGTTAGTATCTGTGAAAGGAACAGTTTCTTTAAAGATTTTTAAAGGTAAGGTTAAGGTAACACCTAGCTCTATGGCTTATTTTCAGCTGCAGTACCTATTTGAAATAATACTTTTTTGTTGGACATATGTATATTTTGTTCATATAGGTGGTTGCATTTCACATTGAAAGAAAGTAGTAGGCCATACTTCTCTTGCTAGGATATCCTGTAAAGGTGTCACAGTGTATTTGAGTTGATCTGCAGTACTTCCAGGTATTTATTTCTTTGAGTATAAGTTATAAGCCATCTTCAAGTGAGAAATGATATACTATAGTGAGGCTCCTCTACCCTCTGCATTCCTGAAATCCTTGACTGTGTTGATCATGATGACTATGTTGTGCAGAGCCCAGTCATTAAAGTGTGCTGCACAGAGAAGAGAGAAAGGGACTTGATCTCAGAGTGTTTTATCAAAGTAGACTGTTGGGCCTCTCCGGACCCCAGGACTGGAAATGCAAATCTACATTTTAACATGTTCTTTCATTAATTTACATGCATCCTACACTTTGAGACCCCATGAACTAAGACTTGCCCAGAAACAAAATCTGCATTGATCATGTCTCTTTTTTCTGATACACCAAGTTAGCATTATTGCTATTTATATTTGTTGATTGACCACAGTTATGCTTTAGTGTGTTAATTCTGGCTGTTCTGTTTTGTATGGTCTTGGAATGTGGGAAAAAGAGTTGACGACACTTTCTGGCTCCTTTGTGTTTTTCTGTCATTGCTATCTTATTGCTTTCTTTTAAGCAGACAAAGTCACCTTTGAAATTTTTTCCAGGTGAATAAGAAAAAAATATATTTTAAAAAGATCTGAGGCTGTTTGATCTTCAAGTACACTAAATAAAAAGATGGTAATCTTTTCTCCTCACCTGATCGCATCTTAGTAAATGCTTAGAAAAGCAGATTTGATGAAATGTTACACATTTTATTGGAATGTGATACCATCTTATACATTTTGCCTTCTGCCTTGTGAGACAATGAATTCCTATATAGAAGGCCATTGGGTTTAATTATATACTACTTTTATCAAAGTTTAAACCTCAGCTGAGGCTGATGTGCACTTTTTTTGATTAAGGTCAGCACAAAAAAGCATAGTGTGATTTATATTTTTATCCCCTGAAAGAAAAGTCCTGTATCCTCCATTTCATCAGAGAGGCATTAACTTTATGAAGTATCCCCAAATTTATTGAACAAATGAGACATTTTGCCTCACATTATTTAAATTATTGGATGAGTTTGTCTTGCTGAGAGAGTGAAAACAATTTATTGAAACAAATGTAGATTTTGCTCTGTTTAAATTATTTTATTTGGATTTTGTATTCTGTTAATTTTGCCTTATGAGGAATGTGTTTTCCTTATTTTTTAAATAGTAATCTCAAAACATTACTCAGTTTTAAGGTGTGCCTTCTGTTATGTTTTTGCGTTACATTGCCGAGTGTTGTTAAGACCTCCAGTTATCTTCACAATTATATACACACACATATGTATATATACATATGTGTGTGATAGGGTCTTGCTTTGTAGTTCAGGCTGGCCCTGAGCTCACTATGTATGTAGCCCAGGCAAAATAAAATTTCTTAGTAGATCAATATTATCACAACTAAATTTCAGCACATTAGAGATTAAGATAGCACCTATCTTCCAAAAGGATTAATTAATCACACATAAAGTAAAGCATCAGAATATTTATCTCACTCCTTACTAGGAAGAAGGAAAGGTGGAATGAAAGGATAACTTGGCCCTTTTCTGAGATGTCAAGACCATGTTCCTTGCTACAGGTTATTTTTATTTCATTGTTGTTAGTGTGGGCTTTTTCTGACTGGAGAGTCATTCCTTTAATTAGTGGTAAATTTTATATCATCTTTTGATAGCTCTTTCTTCTTTAGTCTTCCTTTCTTAAGCCTCTTACCTGTTGAGTGTTGAGGTCTTGATTTATTTCTGAATTTAATTAGAGTGAAAATTAAAAATGTGATAAAATTTTCCATTTCACATTTATCTCCCAGTTAAAAATATTATATTAGAAAATGTTTTTTTTTTTTTTTTGGCTTGGATAATGAGATGTTTTAGAGAATGTGAAGGTTTTTATTCTCATTTTTTTCTGACTTTGTCTCTGAATAAAGTAGCACTTTTTCAGGGACATTTCATTTGCTTTGGGACTTTTCTGTATGTTTTTAACAGAATTTTGTTGGTGCTCTAAAAGGTTTCTATCATGAATTTTTTGTGTGGCCCCTGTACAGTTTACTTTGACAGCATTGTAAATTCATCTGTATTTGGTAACCAGTACTGCTGACATCTGAGCCTCTGCTTGTCATTAAGTCAAGAAATCTCTTCCTATCTGCTTTACACTTCTTTATATCTTAAAAAAAATCTCTCTAGACTTCTCAGGGTAACAGAATGTATGAACCTTTTATCTACATTTCTCTAGGCTCATTCTTCGTTTAAAATCCATTTTCTGAATGGCTTTTGATACCAGTGTTGTAGCTAGCTTCTAGGCATAATTACTCAAATAGGTAACAAAGCAAAATATTCCAGAAAATGTGCTAACAGGTTAAGGTAGATTATCTACACAGTTGTTAAAACAATTCTGTCATACAGGTCTTATTATGTAATACTTTTTATCAGTAAATTCAATAAAACTTGGAGCAGTTAACTTGTCTGGGGTAAAAAGCCTGGTTCTACTCCAGTTTGTAGATTGCAGTGACTGATTTCTTAGGCACTATTCTTTTCTCAAAGGCAAATGATCCTAACTAGTGTAGATATTCCAGTATATTTTTAGTGTCAGGGTACAGAATTTGTTTAGCATTATAGAACAGAAAATGATTATTATCCAAAACCTCTTTACTGTGTTAATGATCTAGGAATTGGGGAAAGTATGGTTGTTTCACAATTGGTAGTAACACAATCCCTCCTATGTTTTTGAGAAAAAAAATAAAATTGCCCGGAATAAAATAATAAGCTGATAGATACAAGGACTAAAGTGACTACTGGTTGTACAATTTACAAATGCATTAATTAGTATCTTAATCTTTTAAACTAATTTTAGTTTCAAGACCCCCACAGTTTCAATGACATTCTTTTTGTTGTTCAAATTCTTATAATTACTACAGGCGTTATG
Source organism: Thryonomys swinderianus (assembly GCA_004025085.1). Classification (NCBI taxonomy): domain Eukaryota; kingdom Metazoa; phylum Chordata; class Mammalia; order Rodentia; family Thryonomyidae; genus Thryonomys; species Thryonomys swinderianus. The sequence goes on along the minus strand of PVIC010016807.1, from coordinate 2,068 downwards.
TAAATGTATATGTAAAGATGGATTGTGTTTCTGAAGTTTTATCTAGGTATTCACTAGCACTTTTATTTTCTTATGTTTATGATATAGAGTTTATGACTAATGTTGTCAAGGTCCCACAGAGTTTGTTAATGGCTCCATGTGAAAAATATTAAGTTTTAGTGTTTAAAAAATCTCCTTCAACATGCTTGAGAATAGAACAGCTTTTTCTACTTTTGAAAAGTCATGGGAAAGTTAAATGGTGGAATGCCCCAAGTTGATTTACTTACAGAATTTACAGTGATCCAGTTTTTATATCCTGCTCCACCTCATGCATTTACAAAATCCAAGTGGACCTGCTTACAGGAAATAGTTTTTGAAATAAACATGTAAAATTTTTACTATCAAAATCAAAGCATAGCCAGGCATGGTGACTCATGTCTGTAATCCCAGCACTCGGAAGGCAGAGACAGGAGGATTGCTGAGTTTGAGGTTTGCCTAGGCTACATAGTGAGTTCAGGACCATCCTGAACTACCAAAAAAAAAAAAAAAAAAAAAAAAATCAAAGCATAAAAATTTCTATACCCAGAAACTAAAATTGTAAGACCTGCCTATGGTACAAAAGGTATTACTACTTAACTCATAGTTGACCACTGTTTGTAATATGTGTCAGTTAAAAAGACCTATGTGACCATTTGCTGAAGCATTGCTTTTATCAGTATCTCTTACCATATCTTTAGTTTCCACTTCACATGAATTTTTTCAGAGTATTTCAGCAAACTATGTTGATTTGAAATAGCAATATGCAAATAAAACCAGTAAAGGTCTCATGAAAAGAGATAAATTGAGACTCTGGCATGTGAATAAAATGTGTTGCCAAAACATTAGTTTAGAGCATTATAATTTTATATTTACAGCTAGTTGGAGTAGTTGAATCCATATTAGAGGGGTCTCATATTTTCTGCTGAAGAATTTTTTAAGACATTCAATGAAACTTGAAGATTTTAAATTAAGAATGAAATATTACATTTTTTAAAATTATATAGCTTTCTTGATTTAAACTTTAGTGTCACTGACGTCTATTGCTTTTATTTTTACCACACCTGACCTGGCCTTTTAAAGGCTTAGACATGAAGAGATGTTAGATCCACAGTTATAAATCCATTCTTTCAGGAGTGTTTCAGTTTCAAATATCCTGCTTCATTTTTCCATTATGGTTAAATTTTGTTCATTCAAGCTTATTGAGTCATACTTGACAAATGGGAAATGTATAGTTTATAGTATAGAAAATGATGTTTTGACATACATATACACTGTGAAGTTATTTACCACAATCCAGTTAATTACCATATCCATTGCTTTATTTAGTTACCATTTTTAAGGTTTGTGGTAACAAAACCAACTTCATTAACACATTTTAGGCATACAATGCAGTATTATTAATTATAGTTATTCTGTTCATTAATCAAAACTTACCCATCTGCATGACTGAAGATTATTCCCCTTTTAGTCAGCATCTGTTTTCCTCACTCCCTAGCCCCTTGCAATAACCTCTCTATGTTCTAGTTTTATGAGTTTAACTTTTAAATGTAGTGTTTGTCTTCTATGGTCTATCTCTCTCTTTTTATTTTTTCACTTACGATGATGTTGTCTAGTTTCATCTATGTTATCACAGATGCCAGGCTGAAGGAGAAGTTACCAGAATGTCAGCAGTTAAGTTCTAGTCTCTCATGAGCCTGACATCACAAGCCAAATTAATTAATAAATAAACAAAAATGAGATTTGGAGAAGCTGAGTTGTAGTCATAGTGGTGACCATGCAATAGGGCGGCTTCCAACATGTGTGTGTTATATGCATTCATTCACTTATGCATACTTCAGTTTTATAGATATGGTTACATGTAATGCTGTAAAATGTACAGTAGTACACACATTGGCAATGAACTGATTTTATTTTCCTTGGATAGATACCAGAAAAGAGATTACGGGAACAAATTACAATTCCATTTTTTAAAAATTGCATCCTTTATTGGTACAATTTGAATACATCTCACACTCACACATAACATCGGGGAATTTGTACCAATATATGA
>PVIC010016806.1:15408-33580 GCA_004025085.1 Thryonomys swinderianus | reverse complement strand
TACAAAATGGAGTATTACTCTGCCATAAAGAATGACAAGATTGATCCATTTAGGTGCAAATGGAGACATCTGGAGGATATACTAATAAGTGAAATCAATAGATCACAGATAGACAATTCCCAGATCTTCTCTTTGGCATGAACACCTGTAGATGCAAATGAGTTCTAGAAAGTAGGACAGCTTTTATAGAGTGGAATATCTCTATAGGAAACTTGGTGTGAGAATGTGATGAGGGGAAGGAATAAATACGATACAGAAAGAAAATAAAAGAGCATGTATAAAGGGGGAGGAGGGGGGGTGGTAGGGATATGGGTAAAAATGAGAATTAACTTGTGGCATATACTGGTACAAATTTCCCAATGTTATATGTGATTTTGAGATGTATATAAATTGTACCAATAAAGAATTCAATTTAAAAAAAAAAAGAATGACAAGTTTGAGTCATTTATGTGCAGATGGACACACCTTGAGGACACACTAATAAATGAAATAAATATGTCCCAGGTATATACATACCGTATCTTTCCTCTGGTATGAGAATCTGTAGATGTAAATGAGTTCTAGAATGTATGATAGATTTTGTGAAATAGGAAATATTCGAAAGGAATATGGTGGTAGGGGAAAGTAATAAAGGGAAAGAATAAATACGATTTGAAAAGCAAAAGAAAGCACATGTATATAGGTTGTGGGGTGGGTAGTGATAGGGGTAAAACTGAGAATTAACTCATGCCATATACTGGTATGAATTTCCCAGTGCTGAGTATGATTGTGAGCTGTATATAAAATGTACCAATAAGGAATTCAATTTAAAAAAAATAAAAGATCCCAAACGGGGCCATCTACCTGAGATGAGGCTTCTGCAGGCAACAGACTCTTTCTGCCAACACGATAGCCGCCGTGATTTTGATGTTCCTCGGTTTCCACATTTGCATTAACTCTTCCGCGAGAGCTGCACACTTGTTTGTTTTGTCTGGACAGATTTCTGTGATGCTTCTGCAGAGAGAAACAGCTACATCAATAAGGTCCACTATTTTGTTAGCTTTATTAAGTAGCAGAGTGTCTGTGAGGGTCTGATGTGCTATTGGGATTTCCCCGGCTATCTCAGAATGGCATTTGCCAGCAGTTTTTTGCCAACGCCTCCTCTCACACAAATAAGCAGTGGGCTTCGCGGCAATTGTCTTGAGCCTGTGTGAATTTGCTCAAGCCAGTCGGGGCTTCCACCTTCCGCATCTCTCAGCAATTAGATTTTGCTTATTGAACCAATGTGCTCAGTGGCGATGTCACAGCCTGAGCTTGTGAAAATAGGTCTTTGAAGCTTACAAAGTGACCTGCCTTATGGTATTTCTGCCTCTGTTGTAGCTACTTTGCGTGCATTAGATTGACTGAGGAAATATCCAAGAAACTAAAGGGCAGGTATCTATCTCCCTCTTCCTTCCCCTTCTCTCTCCTTTCTTTCTTTCTTCAGCAAAGACTTTCAGAGCAAGTGAGGTGCCTCACGCGCTGGAGTAAAGTAGCATTTTTAAAATTCTCCTAACATTGTATATATCTTAATGTGATGCTTGTTATGTAATGATATCTATATTAATACATATAAAACACACTAATGTTCATTTATGTTATGTGTATATTTAATATCACATCAGGCTTATTATTTCATTGCACTATCCTAAGAACTTTACACATAAGTCTTATAATCCTATAATAATCTATTGACAAAAACATCTCACATGTGAGGAAGTTTAGGTAATGAGTCATCAAATGACTTTCCTAATATCACATATTGCTGAGTTATTAGAGCAGAAAGGACCTGAACCAAATTTGAGAAGCACTCCAGTGTACTGATGGAGTAATCATATGAAAAAGTATTACAAATTGTGGTTAATGCTATGGTGGATATGTTTATGTATCTTCTAAGGAGCCCACAGTAGTCTGTCCTGTGGAGAGGAAAGCTATCCTGAAAAAGGGAGGCATGAGCTGAAATGTAAGGATGACTTGGGTAGGTTGGTTTTGGGAGAGGAGAGGAGAGAGGGAAGAGGCACTGACAGTAGTGGGGTAAATCTTCTCTGAGGACCCACAGGTGGGTTCTAGGGCAGGGAGAAGATCCCATAGGGACAGTGTAAGGAGATGAGGAAACTGCTTGCCTTCCAGGGCTATTGATAGTAGGCAGAATAATGGCTCCCAAAGTACCTACGCCCTGACTTGTAGAGCCAGTGATGTTACTTTACATAGCAAAAGGACATTGCAGATGTCATTAATTTTACTATGGACCTCGATGTGGGGCCCAATCTCTGTATATAACACCCTAAAAGCAGTGACTTTTCTTAGCTGTCATCACAGGAAATTGTGACTACAAAGAATTAAACTGATAGTTTTTGGAGATGAAAGGATAGGGATAAGGTCAGGAAGGAGTCTATGAGAGCTAGATTCAGCAAGGGGCAGACATTCTCTTCCAGAGCCTCCAAATATTTATGCAACCTTCAGGACACCTTGATTGTACCCCTGAGACCAGTCAAATTCTGACCCTCGAATTGTTAGATGAACACTCTGTGTTGCTGAAACTAAGTCTGTGGTAACAGGTCGAAAGCAGGGTCCCAGCCCCATAAAAGTTAAAAAAAGAAAGAAAGAAAAAAAATGCATTACTAACATGAATAGGTAAAACAATCCATGAAGTTATTTCACCACGCAATTTCACCATGGTTTAAGGGCCTCTCTTTTGCTTCCTGCTTACAAGCTGAGCACCTTTGCTCTGTCATGTACTTCAACTCCTTCCACAGGCTCAAAATGATCCTTCAACTGATCACGGACTGGACCTCTCTGAACCGTGAACCTTTTTTTATTAAGTCGATCACCTCAGGTACTTAATTATACTGATAAAAACTTGACTAACACATTTGCATTTCCTATGTTACAGGGTAAGTGTCCTTACTTCAATCACAAAGCATGTGCAGTAACTCCTCTCATCATCAGCTTCCGGCACAAAAGTCGCATGGCAGCAAAGGTTTCCAGATGCCTTGATGCTCCCTGAATCTATGCTCCATCCTGGATCAATTTGGATGACCTCAGGTGTGTGTGATAATTAATTGTGAGGTTAACTTGAAGGGATTAAGAAATGCCTGCAAAGGGATTAGTGCGGCACAGGTCTGGGTGTGCCTCTAGATGTCTGACAAACTGCGAACTCAGGAAGGAAGACCACCTTAAATTGTGGGTGACACGAACCAAGGCACTTGCAGTCTGGATGAAATAATAAGGAGAAGACGGAGGAAGTCTCCTTTTGCTTCTTCAGAGGCTCCAGTCTTCACCCTTTGAACATTCCTTATCAGGTACTTCAGGCTTTCAATTAAGACTTCTCAGCCTCCCAACACAGGCTCTTTGCTTTCCAAACAGACATACACAGGACTCTGGCGGGATCTCCTGGCTTTTGATTTTCAAATGGCTTCTGAACTCTCTAGAATCCAGATGGCCCTTCTGCATTTTTGCATTCTTCCACCCCTGATTCTGTAGTCAATCACTGTGAATCCTTTACACATGTGTGTAATCTGTTTCTCTAGTGACTTCTAATACAGTGTGATAATCAGCTTTCTATCACTGACAAAATACCTGAGAAAAAATAAAGAATGGATGAGTTATTTTAGTTCACAAATTTAAAAATTTCAGTCTATGTTTGGGTGATGCAATTGCATTTAGGCAATGTTATTCCTTAATGTTAGGAATGTTGCATAACTACTCTAAACTTCAGTTTAAATGTTGTCAGAACTTCTACCAGTGTCAACTCCACTGGCTCATTTTTTAAAAGAGAACTTGAATGAAGGTACTTATATGCTTGTTGGGGGTAGACTAAAAGATAAAAGTACTTCTTCATCCTAATAAATATGATACAGAAAGAAAATAAAAGAGCATGTATAAAGGAGGTGAGGAAGTGTGGGTGGGTAGGGATATGGGTAAAAATGAGAATTAACTTGTGTCATATACTGGTAAAAATTCCACAATGTTATACATGATTTTGAGATGTATATAAATTGTACCAATAAAGAATTCAATTTATAAAAAAAAAAGTACTTCTCCATCCTTCTGAGTATCTGCTTCCACTGCTCCAATTCCTTCTGAGTCAGACAATGCAGTAAACACTGGGACAAATATAATCTATGCACATGAAGTGACTTTAAAATGTAAGTGTCAGGCATGGGTCAGCTATTAGCACAGTGATGGTGGTCAAACTCCTCCCGTAGAAATTCCTTCTTCCAATATTCCTAGAGTGTTACAATGTTTGAGATCCTCTATTATCCTAGATACTACTCGGAGAATAGGAATGAACTATTACTGACCAATGGTGTTACTCATGAGCCCATAACTACTGGCCAGGCAACTTTGTCCAAGGAAGAAGATGGCCTGATACCAGCTGAAAGGAGACCAGAGTAGGACAACAATAGTACACCCTTTCCATAAATATTTTAGCCGTTTCCTTTATGTCTATGCTTTTTTTCTTTGTTTCTGAAAATTATATAACCTGGAGAGACAGTATCCCAGGGGTTCTTGGGCATTTTTCCTTACACAGATGCATGGCTGTTAAACTATAAGATCCCTCTATCTCTTACAATCCAGCTAAGATTGAGTCAGGTTGTGAAATATCAAGGCCATTCAAGGGTCCTGTGATTGCACATCTGGCTCCAGACTCCTGCTGATTTGGGGAATTTTAAGAATCATATCATGTCCTGCCAGCTACTAACTGACCAAAACCACTTGGAAACAAGAAAGCAAGGGGCCTTACTGATATGGTTCACACAGTTCAGCCTTCTGCCGCAGAAAGCAGAACAGATCTGAAGATAAATCACTTCTAACCCCAGACATGAGTTGTGCCTGTGATGGAACCTGGTCTCCATCAATTCATACTGAATGAATTTCTCTATGAACAAATTCTGTTCTTCAACCTGATGAGTATGGATTCTTCCATGTCCCTGGGGGGACTGAGGTCTGTTCATTCTCATTGTTGTGTAGTAGTTCACTTTAGGGCTTGACCATAATTTAATTCTCAGACTCAGACTTTAGACCTTTGCATCACTTCTAGTTTGGGGCTATAAGATCTGCTCCAAAGGCCCATCTTTGATGGACATGTGTGTTCATTGTTATGCAGTATTTACTCAAGAGTGAGATTGGTGGCTCATGGAGTATGCATAGATTCAGCTTTAGAAAACATTAACCAGATGTCTTTCAAGACAATTCTGAAAAAAATAAAAATACTTGTAGGTTTAACTTTTTTATCTTCAACATGAAAATAGTTCATAGGAAGTCCCATGGGGTTTTAAAATAAATACTCTTACAGCTGAAATTACTTACTTTATTGAAAAGAACATTGAAAACTGGTCCTCTTTTCCACCACATCCTAGGCACTGGGGAGATGCCTTCCTAGTTTGTAATTTAAGATTAAAACATGCCATCTTGGGACACCTGGAGGACAGTGTCTCAAATGTCATTCCGGATGCCAGCTCTGGTTCCAGACTCATCCCCATTATTTCCAGATTATGAGCGCTGATCATACTTTGGAAGATATTCATTTTTCAGTAGATACCTGTAAACATCAAGATTGGGGGGGTGCTGCAAAGAGCAGCGATAAAGACATTATTCTTGAGTCAAGCACATCAAATGTTGAAGATTGAGTTCTCCTGAGTGATCTTTGCATTGTTCCACCTCCTTCATCTTGGTTTCTACAGCTACAAAATGGACATAATAATGACATCTCATCGAGAGGTATTATGGAAAAGATGGTGTGATATAAAGAACAGAGATTCGTGCAGGCCAGAACTTAATCTTTAGTGAATATTAACTCTAATCATCATCATCAACAACATCATCATCATTATGATTACCCTTACTTGCTCACTGTCTGAGTAGGGATGCTTCCAGCTAAGTGACACCAAAAGTGAGCATGGAAAGCTTAGGCTCCTCCCCCTCCTTCTCCTCCTTTTTCTTCTATGCAGCAGCAACAGGGCCTTCCATCTCCCCACCCCCACTGCTCAAGTGTAGCAGGAGTGGCCAGGATACAAGAGTCCGAATCACATCACACTGAGCCCACTAATCCTTGTTGCCTTCAGATGTGGTTAGCTGGGGATGGGGAAACAGGGAGGGGGAGCCAAGTTGCAAACACAGGCCAGCAAAGCAGAGCTGTCTGAAGCCTGCAGCCAGGAGTAACCAGAAAACAAATTAGTTCAATCCCAAAATGTAAACTAGCATTGACAGAGATGCATGGAATCGCCATGAAAAGAAAGCCTGCTGCAATTTCTCACCTAGTTAGCACAAAAATCAATATAATAGGGGAAAAGCCATGGAGAAGACACCACACACAGCAGTTCCTGTAGGTCCTGGAGTTTAGGACTCCCCCCCCCTCGAGAATCTCAAACACATCAGGTGCCATAGTCAGCCTTCAGGGACGGGGCATTGCCTTCAGCTGTTTTTAGGGTTATAGTGCCTGAGAGTCCTGCTTTAGAGCTCAGTGAGAACTTGAAAATCATTGCATTCAGAGATATCCATGCTACAAGGCTATGAAAATAAGGAGGAGTGCTGTAGAGTTGGGGAAACACTAAATAGGTAGACTGCTGGGTTCATAGAGGTCTCTCATCTGCTTCAGATTTAGGTGAACCATTGGAAGTCACCATTTGTGCTGGCCATAAGCGGCTCATTATTGGAAATTTAATTTGGTTCCAAGTGGGTAGATTGGACAAGGTTCTGCTCAAAAATCAGCTCTAAAAAAATGACCAGACAATGGAGTACAATGCATTTCTCCCTCCCTGGCCTTCAAATAGGACCTGACATATAGCAAGAGCTGGGCTACCACAAGAATAAAGTAGGTGTACATTTCTTCATGGATTCTTTTCTTGTTCATTCTTTTTTACTCATGACCAAGCACTCACTGGGCGTACCTGCATCAGGAACTGATTTAAGTGCAAGGTTACAGCAATTAAACAGTACTTCATTTAAATTCAGTTAAAGTACGTTAACATTAGATGGGCATTGACTTTGCCCAAAGCCATTCATAGTCTATTGGGTAAAAGAGACATTAAACAGACAATGTCCTGAGAATTTATTGCAATTGTGATCAAGGATAGGATACAAGCCATCCTTGAGGATGTACTAAGCACAGAGCACCTGGCTGGCTCCCGTGAAGTCAGAGGGGCAGTAAGATGCAGCCCAGCTATGGAGGGAAGAGAGCACAGTAGACAGTATACTGCACACACACACACACACACACACACACACACACACAGATTCAGAGTATATCCCTTGGATTCTTTGCCTGTTCTTATCTACTGAGCACATGCTGGGCCATGTGACTTGTTTCAGCCAGTGAAATGGAAACTTGGGTCCACAGTCACTCCCAGGTAAAAGACTTGAGAATCAGTGTCCAGTTTTTTCCCTTCTGCCGCAAGTAGTGCTGCATCATTAGCCAGGGCCCCGGGGTGCAGGTCACGTGGAGCAGAGTCCATGGCCCCTCAGGATTGTAGCGAAGTATGAACAAGAAGTAAATACTTCTGGTTTTATTCCTCTAGTATTTCAAGGTGTTTGTTCCAGACTGGTCCAGTGCAAGTTTAGGCAAGGGATACACATAGCAGTCAGATACACAGTGTCTGAGTCTAAGATGAAACCGTGCTCTTGTTTTCCATAACCCATTCCTGGGATGACTGCAATGTTTTCCACAGATAAGTACTCGATAAATGATGGAGCATGGACAGGGCATCATTGCTATAAAACAGGCAAGTAGGGTGCCCTAAGAGGTCAGAGAGCCAAGCATTAGCTCAAGTTGAAATGTGTTTAGTACATGAACTTTCGAGTTCAGCACAGTGGCACACCTGACACCTCTGTCCTGTGCTCGTCACAGGACTGCCAGGAGCCGTGTCTTGCTGCCTCTGCTCAGAGTCCTGAGGGAGCATCACACCGCATGCCACTGCCTAGATTTCTGAATCTGAAGTTCAATATCTACTGAATGAGTATTACTTCCATACCACCATAGAGCTGAAAGATCATAAATCAAAGCTGGGGATTGTTTGTACTCTTAAGACCACTGTTATGATTCCAGGTTATCTGACTGGGGTGTAGAGAAGGGCTCGTAGGCAGCTCGGATTGAAGCATATCATCATACCTTCAAATTTTTCTTCTATTCCATGTGTCATGAATTCTAGCAGCTGTGACCTCACATTCTTAGAACCTCATGAGGAAAGAGGAGAATAAATCCTTCCTGGCTCTAGTTTGTTTAAATCCTGGAAAAGGCTTCCTATTGCTCTAGCCGGAACCACATTGTCATTCTTTGAACCAATCAGCGCGGTGTCGTGATAACATCTGGCCCAATGACCTCCCTTTCCATCTAGAAAGACAGCATCTTAGAGGAAGAACAGAGGTCAGGTAAGTGTGAGTCAGACAGCCTCCTCATTTTTATAAGTTTTATGCAATTATTTGTGGTACACTTAACATACGAAAGACACTGTGTTTGGTATTGAGGAAAGATTCAGAAAACTCACAAGCAAATGGGAACAGGGGGATATAAAATATAAAAATATAAATATATTTTTATAAAATATAAAATAAAAAATAAATATAAAATAAAAATATAAACATAAATATAAACATAAACATAAAATATAAATATAAAATAAAAATATAAACAGAAATAAGACAAAGGTTAATTTAAGTTGAATCCAGCCACACTGCATGTCACTGCCCCGTGATAACGGCCCAGAAATATGTCCCTCCTCCCAGAAAGCTCTGGCGCTTACTCCGCAGCTGGTTATCACCTCCCCCTTAACCTCAAAGGATTTAGAAGTCCGCGCAGCTCACTCCCGAGCCCGAGGGCCAAGCTGGAGGAGAATGAATGGGGCTCTGTGAGGGGCCTTGTAGCTCTCTCAGCTCCACTCTGCTTCCATGTGCTGTGTCCTTGCAGCGTCTGTCCTTCTGTGTTCCTGGAGCTGGCAGCTGCTGCTTCCCTGCCTCTTCCCTGAGTGCTGTGGGGCAACAGAAACGAAACCACAGGGCTCCGGGCTGTGGGGTCCAGCCACCCACAGACAGAGGCGCCCTGCAGTAAGCACCGCAGTTATAACGCACCGGGTCCGACCAAGGCTCTGCAGCTCACGTGCTAAGTACCTGGGCACCTGGAGCAGCTGGGACTCTGACTTCTTCTGAGCAAATCTGGCTGCAGTGGCTCAGCCACAGAAAGCACCAGCCGAGCAGAGACCCTTCGGGCATCTTGCTCACTGTCGTGCCGGGCACTGCACCTGTTTGCTGGGGAAGTGATGAACAGGGGGATGGAGGAGACGCTTGTCCATCTCTTATAGAGACCAAAACCTTCCAAGAAACTTCCCACAGACTTAGATCTCATTGGACACATCAAGAGAAACTGAGCATGCAGTCATTTTCCTTCTCTAGTCTACACAGTGGGAGCAACAGATTAATAGGTCATTGAGAAAACCATAGGCTACTCGATTATGTGACTCTTCGAGCAAGCTCCCTCTGTAGTGGTTCCCATGTATTCTGAGCTTGCTCAGGCTTTGCACCCATGTACAATCAACCATTGGTTCTAAGAATGCCTTTGGATACCAAAATCAGAGGATGCTCCCTTGTATAAAACAGTGTATTATTTGCATGTAACTAACTACACATCCTCTTCTATGCTATAGATCATCCCTATATTACAGACAATACCTAATGCTGTATTAACAATGGTTGTATTTTTAGGGAATAATAGCAAGAAAAATAAAGTCTATACATGCTCAGGATAGATGCATTTCCCCCAAATGTTCTCACTCTATGGCTGGCTGAGTCCACAGGTTTGGAATTGATGGATGTGGAAAGCTGACTCTCTTACAAACTGAGTGGCTGCAAAAGCAGAAATGCCTCACCTTGAAGTGAGGGAGATAACAAGTCCCCAGACTGGTATCAACAGGTCTGGTTTCCGAGGGCTAAGAGGGTGACTATTCTAGCCCCTCTCCCAGCTCCCCATTAGCCGGGTGCCTTTGGCATCTACTGGCTTTGGAGGCATCCTCCTCCATCTTCACCTGCACTGTCCCTGTGCACGTGACTTCCCCCACATTGGCCCTTTTGTTAAGGCCACCAGTCATACTGGATTAGCGTCACCCCTGTCTTTACTCCCAATACCCTCATTTTAACTTGATTACCTCTGGCCCGAACCCACTTGCAGCTAGACTCACATTCTCAGGTACTAGAGGCTTTGACCTCAGTGTATTAATTTCAGGGGAACACTGTTCAACCCAAAAACTCCAGTTTCATTGACCACAACATGAGTAGAACAAGAGTTCTTACCTCAAACTATGGTTGTGAAATTCAACTGGGACATAAGTGCTACAGGGTTGGTGCCCAGGGTGACAGTATGGAGGGGGTGGAATCATTAGGATGTAACTAGGTCACAAAGCTCTGCCCTTACGAAAGGATAAGTGCTGTCTCCTAACAATAGGTCAAGTTAAGAGTGAAGTGTCTTCTTTCTGGTTGTGCATGAAACCTATTCCCTTTCAGCTTCTCTGCCATGTCGTGACCCAGTCAGGGATCCCTCACCAGGAGCCACTGCCATGTCATTTGGACCCTCCAGTCATGAGAACCATGAACCTAATAAGTCTCTTTGCAAGTTGCCAGGTATTTTGTCATAGCAACACCACGTCTGAGGCATGAAATGATCCACATCCAGAAACACCAGAGCAAGGCTTCCAGACACATCCTCTTAAGTGGCAACTCCATATCACCACACCTTATGGGGAAAGGCTGGGCCAAGGCTTACACAAGAACTGTGAGGCCAAGGAGGAGTGGAACACACGGCCCCTCAGCTTTGCCAGCGTGCCACAGGTGATGGTTTCAGGTTAAACCCAGAACCCACGGGACAGATAAGACCCAGGAACCTACTCCTGGCCTCCTTGTTCAAGATCGCCATTCTCAAGGTCAGTGCCGAACCCGTCTCATCAGTGACGTTTTGTCTACAGTTCAGGGTCATTGGCAATCACTGTGAGCATCCGTTTCCAGGAAGCCTTTATTGGCACCAAGGACAGGGGAGAGAAGGGCCCTGCCCGGTGTGAGTTCTCTTCTCTGCCTTGCAGTAACCGGGTCCATCCTCTCCTATGGGTCACCTCTTCCCACCCGAGCCAGAGCAGGCTCTGGGGGGCTGTTCTATCAATGCACTTGAATGTTTCTGGTAAATTACAAGGCTCTCATCAGTGGTGGGGGTGGATATTGTTCTTCCAGGACATCTCCCTTTGTCCAAAAAACAATAACTTGTTGTAAGTAGTACTTTTTTAGGTTTACCAAGCAGACAGACTAATTGTATCTTTTAATCTGGGTCAAACTGCTCTTACTTATTACAAATTGGCTCCAAACCTTAAAGAGAGAGGGAGAAAATGTAAGGAACATTTGGAAATAATTTAAAGGCAGAATTACCTTCAGACAAACATGGTGTCATGTTGGGGAGAAATGTGTATCCAGGCTCGACCTAACTGCTCTTGAGTTGACCCCAGGTAAAGCCACAGGCAGAGAGGGTCAACCCTCCCACAGGTGTTGGCAGCTCGTGTAGATGCTGAGTCCAGGAAACTCTCTGAGGCAGCCAGGTACAGATCAGGAGCAGGATGGACAATTCCTCCCAAAGGACAAACCAGAATCTAGGCACCCCATAAATTTCACAAAAGGATGTTTGTAGATTTATCTAAGGATCTCGCTCTGCGTTAGCTCCAAGCAGTCCCCCAGCGGAGAGGCAGAGGGAAGCTCAACATGAATCAGAGAGGACAAGGCAGAGAGGGCCACAAGCCCAGGCATGCCAGCAACCACACAGAGCTGGGGAAGATAAGGGGCAACGTCTTGCTCATGTGCACACACTGACTTTGCAGCTTCTGGACTGCAGAAGAATCGATTTCCACTGTTGTCCCTACTGTGTCACTACTTCCACATTGTTGGTAAACCATTGTTGAGTACAGTAAAGCCTTAACAGGTGAGCATAATTCATTTTGGAGACATACTCATAATTTACATCATTTGTACCTCAAAGCAAATGTACCTAGAAGAAGTAATGAAAACTCAATAACTTGTTCCACAACCCAAAAATATTCATATAGAAATGACTATAATACTGTAATATAACCCCAATAATAAAGAAAACATAAAAAATAAACTAACCTCCACTTAACTTTGGAAACTTTCATGGCTGGTGTGAAGAAAACAAGAGGGAAGAGGGTTATTGTACAGGATCAATTTCACTATTACCAAAGGAATCCCTGCTGTCCATTGGTTCAGTGGAATCTTTTCTAATTTGTACAACTTTCTTTAATAAGGAGTTTATCCAATGACACTTCCTTTTGCATCCTTTTGAGGATCTTGTGGAAATGTGACATCGCAATGTTGTTAAACAGATTCATCAGTTGTTCTGCTATGGCCTATTCAGGTGGTGCTTTTCTACAAAATTTTTACATTATTCCCACATTTTGGACAACTCCCTAACCCGCTTTGAAGAAAAGAATTCTTCTGGGGGCCGAAGGGTTAGCTCAGTGGTTCTGGTGCCTGCCTCGCAAGCGCAAGGTCCTGAGTTCGATCCCCGGTAACCACATATAATGCTGGGTGTGGAGACTCGCCCACCAACAGTCAACACCGCATACCACAATGCCAGAAGTGGTGGCTCACGCCTGTAATCCCAGCACTCGGGAGGGCAGGGACAGGAGGATTGCTGAGTTCATGGCGGCTTGCCTGGACACCATAGTGAACTCAGGGCCAGCCTGAACTACAAAGCAAGACCCTGTCTCAAAAGCAAAAAAAAAAAAAAAAGAATTCTGGCTTTTTTCTTTCCTCCTCTGCAGATAAGATCTCCTCCACAACTGATTGCTATTAGAAGATGATTACCAACAGTCCCAAAGCAAAGGACAAAGAGGAGAACCATTGGCTCAGTTGTGGTCATGTGATGTCCAGCATCTCATACTACACAAATTCCAAGGTGTTACTTGTTTATCAAGTTAAAATTTATTAGAAATGTTTGCTCATTTTGCAGACCATTCACAGAACAAGTCACTCCCAGTCCAAGGTTTTACTGTAAGGGAAATTTGACACAGGAAGCTTAGGACAGTCATGCACCATAGACTCCTATCAATGTCCCCGCTCCACCCAAAGAGAACCTTTCAAAGTGGAAGAGGCACCCAAGTGACATGGTAAGTGCCACAGTCACATTGCCCCGGGCCCAACTGCTGAGTCACTACTTCCACATTGTGTAAATATGGACAAACGGCCTAACCTCTCTGAACTTGTTTCTTTATCAGAAAAAAAATAAAGATAACTATACCTCCTCAGGAGAGTGCTTGAAACTGAAATAAAAGAGCACACAAAAGCCAGAGTCTGGCATGTCATATCTTGACCATCAGTGGGCATTATCTTTATTTTCTTTAAATTTTTATTTTTACATCTCTGCTGAATGTCCAGGGCTATTTCCAGAGTATTTAGAAACCTTCCTGGGGCACTATAAACTGTGCTCATAGCCTTTGAAAACCCAACCTTTTCCAGGTGGCACCCCTTGTAAGTGCCATGGGCTCACATCTTTTGGGGTTAATTTCTCTTAAGTTTGAAAGAGTGTTCAGAAAAGTCGATGACAATCTCACAGTCTCAAGCAAACTGGAGCCCATCCCAGGAAGGTGACACCTACAATAATGAGAGCGAAAGCAGTATTATTTCTCCCAATTCGCTAAAAAGAAGGAAAATTATTAGGACAAAGGCAGTAAAAGAAGTTACCCATGTAGGCAGTTCTGTTAGTTCTCCTTACGTTGAGAAGGTTGCATTTACTGTATCTAAATTATGTTTTCAGGGCCACTCTTAAGTCACCCACCTTCTAAGTGTCTTTGCTAACAAAACAATAAATTCCACAAATACAGCTTTATCCCTTTGGTGAGTTCAAGCATGACTCTTCTGAGAGCCAAATGTCATTAAAAAGTCAGTTCCTGCCAGTTTACAACTTAAAAGTTTTTGGTTATTTCCTGATGCTTCAGGAGAAAGTATTACATTATCTCCATCTTGTCTTTATATTTTTCTTCTAGTTGTTCCAATGTTCTATGCTATCTCTTGCCTCGGGACTTGGAATGAGTTATGTATGCTTCCTGCTTAGACAGCTCTTTCACTCAGTAACACCTGAGTTCCAAGCACAGAGGAAAAGAATCTTCTACTCATTTCTGATCCTCTGAACTAAATTCTGTGCCCAGTGCATGCCTATCCTGTTATTTATGAATGAATGAATGAATGAGTGAGTGAGTGAGTGAGTAAAACCAGACTCAGAATGATGACACTGAGAGCACAGCAAGCTTTTGTTTAAAGAAGAATAGTAAATAAATGCCAGAGTGAGAAAACAGACTACTGATAGGGAGGCTGTGCAGTAAACACTAGATTTGGTTAAATATATGAGGAAAGGCTTAAACTCGGTCAGAAGTCCTGAGGTAGGCTACTCAAATCTGGCACAATGCTCTATGGTTGTCAGAAACCCAGCTTCTGTATAGGTTTTCCTCCAATATTTGACTGGCTTCCACTCCAAGTGGCCTCAAAGTCCAAAAAGGTAGCTAGAGCTCCAGCTATTGAATCTACATTCCAGGTTAAAGAGAACAAAGGCTTCAGTGATGTTTCTCAGGAACATAAGACAATTTTAAGAAGCTGTCACAGAGGCTGCATCCAATAACTCTCCGTCGCATTGGTCGTGTCTGCTGACAAAAACAGTGCTCTAACTAGACCTATTGCCAACAAATACTACTACTGCTAAAGAAAAAAGGGAGAAAGATATTAGAGACAAAAGAAGCCTCATCCACAAAGGCCAATGCCCTGGATGAGGAATCCAGGGAGGGGCTTCAGGAATTCCCTCTACTCCTTCCTGGAAAAGGTAGTTAAAGCAATCTGACTTCCTACTGATGGACGTAGACAGGGAAGGAACAGGAGGAGCCAGTCTTACGCCCAGATTTTCACCCTCTCGTGTGAAGCACAGGCAGATCAGACATGGAAACCAGAGCAGGAGCTGGCAAGCAGCTCAGATGGCTAGCATCTTGTGTTGATGAGAATCAGGTGTTGGGAGAGACCCTCTTCCTTCAAGGCAATGGGAGGCATCCAGGGGTCAGGGACTTCAGAACGCACTAGCTTCTCCCACACAGGAAAAGTTTTGACAGAGAACACATTTCTGGGAAAAAGAGGAGCTCAGGCAGAGACACAGAAGTGGTCGAAGAGGAGCCTTTCAGAATGAGTGGCCACAAAGATGAAATCCGGACGCTGTGATTTGGGTGTGGCTTGGCCCCCAAGGGCTCCCACATTGACAGCTTGGCCCCCAGGTTGTCAACGAGAAAGACAACAATGGGGCCTTTTAGGAGTGGGGCCTGGTGAGAGGTGTATATGTCACCTGAGGCCTTTAGGGATTAAGGTTTCATGGACACTGACTTCATTCTCTTAAGAAAATTGTTGTTTAAACAAACAAACAAAAAAACCTTCTTTCCACACTAGCTTCCTGTCTTACCATGTGATCTCTTTCCCTCTCATGTGCTTCTGTCCCAGTGCTGTCCACCATGAGGTGATGGTTAGGACTGGAGGTGGCCCAGGTGATTCATCAGAGCCACTACCATGCTGTGTGGACTTTACACCTCCAAAACTCCTTGGGTATTTTGATATAGTATCATAAAACTGTCTGATGAACAATGGGAGATAGCCCAGAAAATCAGTGGCAGGTCTTTCATGACCTGCCCCTGCCCACCCTTCCAGGCTTCTTCTACTTATTATCCCAACATATAGACTTTTTACTGTCTCTTCCATGAGGCTCTTGTTTCCCATCTTACGATCTTGTCTCATCTCTTCCGCCTACCTGGAGGCTCTTCTCTTCCCCATGGGCTCTCCCCATCATGGGCTGATTTCTCATCTCCTGGTCTAAAACTGAACATCACTTTTAGACCAGGAGATGATTTCTCATCTCCTGGTCTAAAACTGAACATCACTTTCCACAGGCAGTTTGGCTAACAGCTTCCCCAAAGTATGTCCACTCTGTTATTTCCATTGAGCACACTTCACTCTCTGCTTCATGACATCTATTATAATTGGCAACTGTAGTTTTTATTTATGAGATTTATGTAGATAAAGTCTAACTCCCTTATTAGATCATGAGAGCCCAGAACCAGCTCTCTCTGGTTCACCAATCAGCAACGCCCAGCCCAATGGGCATCCAGTGGAAATTCACTGGATATACTGGGGCACATGTGTGGTTGTGCATATTTGTGTGTGTGTGTGTGTGTGCTATAGCTAAAGATTAATGGGGGTTAATGTACAATTAAGATAAAAACATTCAATTAATCGGTGGTGCTCTTGTACACTTTAATTCTGAAAGTTAATTTGTTGTTTGCTGAACGCTGTCTGCTGTAGTCAGAGGTATGAAGAGGAGGAAGGCGGCGGGGACCTGTGCTTCTCAGCTGAAAAGGGGAGCAAAGGATGGAATTAGGCACACCTGTGAAATGCACACAGCACTCAGCAAAGGTCTATGGCCAGGCCCCACTTCTTCCTTCCAATGTTCCTCCCAGACAGTACCCATCATGCACTTGTACAGATGGAAGTTGTTCATCTGTACACAGCCCCTTTCCTGAGAACCGTCTTCTGTCTGCTGTTTACTGGCAAACCTGGCTTCCTGGGATTCCACTCTGGCAATGTGTGTGTGTGTGTGTGTGTGTGTGTGTGTGTGTGTGTGTGTGGTACCAGGGATCGAACTCAGGCACTTGTGCTTCCAAGGTAGGTGCAGTACCTCTTGAGCTAAATCCCCTGCCCTCAGGCAATTTTTGATTCTGTACTCAACTCAACTGACTGAGGTTTGCTGTGGTCCCTCTGGAAAGGAAGTTTTCAGAGAAAATAAGCCCAAATCATGAAATTTCAAGGCAACAGGTCTAATTACCCAGGAAGCAGAGGTACCCTACACCCATACGAAGAGGGTATTAACACAAACAATACAATGACACAAATCACTGTTTACTATGCAGTGAATTGGGGCCTCCCAGGGCTGTCCTTCCAGTGTAAGGCTGGTAGCCTTGTTATTTCGTGCGCTTGTTCAAAGTAACGCAAGTAGCTTCCCATTAGATTAGAGTGGAAGAACGGGAAAGAAAGGAGCGACTCAAAGCTGTCAAGAGTTCAGGATGCAGGCTACTGAGCTACGTGCTCTACACACATCTATTTCTACAGCCACCCTGTTTGATTGTTATTTCCATTGTATGGATGAGCAAAACTAAGGGTCCGAAGGGCAAAGCAACCAGCTCAAAATTGTAAGACCATATGTGGAAGAGGTTAAATCTAGGTTGTGCCCGGCCGTGATGTACAACCTTCCTCCATTCCAGCCAGACCGAACACTTTCTAAATCTTGTCACTCTGCGTGTCATTCACACCAAGAGGCCTTTCATCAATAAGTGCAAGTATAGGGCCGGAGGGTTAGCTCAGTGGTTCTGGCGCCTGCCTCGCAAGCGCAAGGTCCTGAGTTCGATCCCCGGTAACCACATATAATGCTGGGCGTGGAGATACGCCCACCAACAATCAACACCGCATACCACAATGCCAGACATGGTGGTGTGAGAGTTCGCAGTGGCTTGCCTGGGCACCATAGTGAGCTCAGGGCCAGCCTGAACTACAAAGCGAGACCCTGTCTCAAAAGCAAAAAAAATAAGTGCAAGTGTAAAATACATGCGTGTGTGCCTATGTATAATTTTAATCTGTCTGAAATCCCACATCAACCATAAGGCACCTCATTTCTAATGAGATGAGAAGGAAAATATCACGAGCTCCTCATGTCAGTGCTGGGTAGGTGCTAGAGCGGTGGCACATTCTTACCTTCCTGCTTCAAGCCTACATTGGTAAAGTCACTCAGAGGAGCAAGTTGCTGACTCCCCAAAAGGCTGAAGCTGCGCGTGTCCTGGGACCCAGCACCTCCCCACCTACCTGTATATACTGGAGAAATTTTTGCACATTTGCCTAAGGAGACATATGCAAGAATATTTGTTGCCATAATGCTCCAAATGGAAAACAGTGTATTTATCATCTTTCCATTGGTGGGATAAAACACCCGCCAAACATAGTACAATTTAAGGGAGGTATAGTTTATTTTGGCACATGAAGTCAGTCTACGGTCAACAGGGTCTAAGACAGGAATATCAAGGCAGGAGGCCTTACAGAAGAG
>PVIC010016806.1:0-15308 GCA_004025085.1 Thryonomys swinderianus | reverse complement strand
TGAACTGAACTCTAGAACTCACGGTGACAATGTAGGGAACTACCAAAGCAGTATTAGAAAAATATAGCTGCCAGACACTACCAGCAGGGTGAGGACATTCTTTTTTATTAAGTTGTCAAGGATATAGATACAAAAATTGAAAAAATAAAAAATATATATAGCAGCATTGAGAACATGGGGTTCCCCCTAGGAGAAAGGGGTGGGCTGAGATGGGGAAGAGTCAAGATTGCATTGGGAATGTTTTCTTCCTTAAGCCTAATGTGGGGTCTTCCAACATTTACGGAAACACTTTCTATGGCATTTTACGCCAGAAATATTTCAAAATATACAAATTTAAGTGAAGAGAAAGGGAAATAAATAATTTGTTTTCTATAAGGAATGTCAGTGGGGTTTAGTGGAGATGCGGGATTCAGTCTGTGCAGCTGCTGAGAAAAAGTGTCTTATTTCCCGCCACTTGGCCAGAGGCGCCCTGTCATGGCCGCAGGCCCAGCTAGGCCCCAGTAACGCCCACCAATGCCTGTAAACAGTCAGCACGGTGAACATCCCAGGATGCCACTCACAGCCTGCGGTCAGGCAGGGCGCTCCCTGGGAGACCAGGCTTCCTGCAGGTAAAGGATGGGATCGCTCCATCTCTGTCACCCGCACACAGAAGGAAATGCTGTAGAGAGACTGATTAGATCATCTATTATCAAGTAGGCAAAAGATAGACTGGGGAGGCACCTGCCGCTCGCCAGATGCTAGATGTTCTATCAATTATCACAGTCACGGGCAGCGAGCCCTGTCTTCCTCCTCCCAAGCCTCCCAGGCCAGCCTCTCCACAGAAAAATTAGACAAGAGACAGGATCACGGACCACATCCTGCAGAACCGGCCTGCTCAGGAGACAGGCGAGGACACCAGGCAGCCAGCGTGCACACTGTTCCCAGGCTAGCGAAATGCCTACGAAGAGGCTAATCCTCCGCCCAGGCCACTGACAGAAGTATGATAAACGTCTCACCTGGAGCTCTTAAATGAAAACCCAGCAACCAGTGCATGGTCACCATTGCCATCACCATCATCGAATGTTGCTTCTAAATGAGGAACTTCGCAGAGCATCGCCCACTTTTTTTTCACTGACTCCTGTCAGCACGTTTCCAATAAAAGTGCTCTTCATGCCCTCGAGGGAAACAAGCAGACAGAGGTAAGTAATCAACTCAGATTCCCTAAGTGAATGCCCACAGCTGTGCCATCTCCTTTGCCTCACCGTTCTCCTGTCGATGACAGCTTCATCCAGGTGTTTGCCCAGCAGGTGGAAACATGGCAAGATCCCGCTGCTCATTCAGAGTGGGGCAGCACCCTAGCACCCCACAAGCCAGGCCCAGAGGCCTTCGGAGCGCAATCTTCAAAGCCTCTGATGGGAACTGGGATGAGACAGAAAGCTTTCCTCAAGACCCAGAGGATCTTCAGACTTTGTAAACCTTGGGGTCCAGGAAGGCTGTAGCTGTCAAGAGATATCTCAGAGGCCAGCAAATAGTGAACTTCCTTCCCTGAGAGGAGCCCAGCCTAGTGGTCTCTGGGATCTTTGCTTCTCAGATAACTCTACTTACTTCCCCTTGGGGAAGAAGCGAAGCAGCGTGACCAGCCCCACCATGGTCAATACTACTCAGAGTCAGCTTTCAAATCCCCCAATCACCATCTCTTCCGGAACGGTGTCTGACACGTCCCTTGTCCTATTTCAGTGAGGCCAAGGGACCAAGGGACGCTTGCGGATGGACACTTGGTAGAATACCCTGAGGCAAATATCATGCAGTGATGCACTTGGCCCAGCAAGCCTTCAGTTGTAGAAGGTTCTGATGGTGGTTGTGGAACACCTGATTACAGAAAAAGCAGGAGGAGATGCAGAGAGAAGGTGTCAGTTTCCTGAGAACAGAATTATACCCTGGAAACACAATTCTCATCCTCTCTCACTACCCAGGACATTGACTAGCAATGAGCCTGCCCAAGGAAGAACTATCCTTAAATCCTTGTAAACGGAGGATCTACCTGAGTTCTCCTCTGTGCTGACTCCTCCTGTTCCTGACCTGTATCCCATCCTCAGCCAGGTTCATTTTCAAAGTCATGTCCACTTGTTCTGACCACTACAGGTCCAGGGCCACCACATGTTCTAAGCTTCACGAAGGTGCAGTTGCAAATAACATAGGAGCTTAAACAACAGAAACTTATTCGTCACCATTTTGGAAACTGGAAATCCACAATCAAGGTATGAGTAGGACTGGTTTCTTCTAAAGTCCTCAGCTGTACCTGGCCATCTTGCCCCTGTGTCTTCTCATGGTCTTTCTTCTGTGTGTTTGGGTTCTAATTTTTCTCTTCTTTTAAGGGTTCCAGGCAGATTGCATTAGGGCCACTCCAATATTTTTGCTTTAATTTATCAGGATTTAGTGAAAACTTTAAGAGGTGAGGCCCAGTGGTCAGTCTTCAGAGCAATGTAAATGTGCCCTTGAAGGAGAATGTGAGACCCTAGTCCTTCCTTTCACACTGGCCATGTGGTAACCAGTTTAGATCTTCCATATTTTTCCACTATGATGTATTGATTCTCCCAGACCCCAAAACAATGGAGTCAATTGACCATGGACTAAAACCTCCAAACTTGTGAACCAAAATAAACTCTTCCACTTGATAAAATGACTGTCTCTGCTATTTGTTATAGTGACGGAAAGCAAACTAATACACAGGTCCTTTCTCCAGCTACAGTCTAATTCTGAAGTACCAGGGATTATGAACATATGAACTCAGAGAGGACACAATTCAACCCATCACAGGAGGGGAAGAGCTTGTAAAGAAATGCAGTGAGTTCATACATCATTGAATGAGTCTTTCCTCCACTGAAATCTTCTGCCTGAATTAACATTTCCTATCCTTCTCTTTGTTCCCCCAGCAAGCCCTAAATCTTTACATATTAGAGACTTTCACACTCATTCATAATACTATATTTTCTCCTTACAGCTGGACTTAAAACAAATGTAAGTATCAGTCTAAGGGAAGGAGATGAGCTTGGAAAATACTGTTACCATGTCCAATATTGGTACTTTTCCTTCTTCTCACTTAGGCTCACCCATGCTAATTAATAAGTAGAGAGAATAGCAGCCACTCTTGTCCGAGACTCTGTTCTATCTTGAGTCTGGGTATACAGAAATCACTGTACATGACCAGGGTTGTTTACTCCAAGCTCTCAAGGTTAGCTGTGTTAGTCAGCCTTTCTTCACAATCACAATTGTGATTGTAATTGACTCATAGAGAGAAACATTTGTTTTCATTCACAGTTTGGAAGTTTCTGCCTACGATCAAGTGGGCCAATTGCTTTTAGGTTTCCAGTGCAAGGGCAGTGCACCATGGAGGGAGTCCACGGCACAGCAAAGCAGCTCTGGCCAGGATGGCCAGGATGCAATAAGAGAAAGAAGAGATTGTTATGAAGTGACCTGAAGATTTCCCACTACACCCCAGTCCTGAGTGTTCCACTGCCCCCCAATAGCACCAAGCTGGGGAGTGAGCCTTTACCACAGAGCCTGGGAGAGGTTTAACCAAAAGATAGCAGGAAGGATCACACCTGGCCTGAAACTAATGCCTAACCGGGGACTGGTGCTGAGCCATGGTAGTGATAGAGGGCAGAACCCAGGCAGAAGGAACTTGATATTTGCAACCATTAGAAACCATGATTTTGGGGCCGGAGATTTAGCTCGATGGTTCTGGCGCTTGCCTCACAAGCTCAAGGTCCCTGGTTTGATCTGGGTAACCACATACAACGATATCGGGCATGGTGACTCACACCCACCAGCAATCAATACCACACACCACAAATGCCACGTTTGGTGGCTCATGCCTGTAATCCCAGCATTCGGGAGACAGAGACAGGAGGATTGCTGTGAGTTCAAGGCTTGCCTGGGCTACCTAGTGAGTTTAGGGCCAGCCTGAACTACAAAGCAAGACCCTATGTCAAAAAAAAAAAAAAAACAAGATTTTGCTTTCTGGGATGTAGATGAAGAGCTATGTAACCCATGAGCTATGGACCCTCATCTTAAACTTTATGATATCAAAACCAAGGGATTATGCTGTGTGTAAAAAGCAAATTCAATGTCCATGACCCCTTATGTACTGTATGATGCCATCTCCAAGGCATTCTTGAAGTGACAACCCACAAGTGGTCTCATGCCTTCTTAACACAAAGCTGTCACATTTTTCACCATGATTCCTCAACCCAGGCTCCTCAGTCCCTTACATATGACCGTGTCTAAATTCATCACTTGCTATGGCATGGCCTAACCCAGCACCAGCCCCCAAAAGTAGGTGTTAAATGTCCGTTTGCTAAATGAATGAATAGATCATAACCTACAGTTGAAGAACTCAGATGGATGGCCAGGAATTGCAGACACCAGACTAGAGATTTAGATGGAGGTCCCCAAAATACACAAGATAAATCCAAAAATTAGATTGATTAGTGGAACCATATAGACTTCCTGCCAGGAATAACATGATTTCAAAGGGCTAGGGATACCCAGGCGACATGTAAGAAAAATTGTCTGCATCTGGCTAGAAGATAGTTAATAGCCAAATAGAGGTCTTAAAACTGGAGTTGGGGCTTGGGATTTAGCTCAGTGGTGCCATGTCTGCCACACAATTTCAAGGTCCTGAGTTCAATCCCTGGTGCGTGCGTGTGTGTGTGTGTATGACTGGGATACAGAAAGAAGTCCATCTATCCAATAGCCTCTGTGCTTTGGAAATGGTGATTGCAGTCAAGGAATTCAGAAAATGCACTGAATAGCTCTAGGTGCCCATCTAGAGCTGTCTCTGTGTCCAAAGGCCTGTCCCAAGACTCCTCCCACCCTCCCTATGCCTGCACAGGGGTCAATGCCTTCCTGTCTTAGGACTCTGTCTAAAATACTGACCCTGTCTGGATCAAATGAAGCCAGCCTCTGTGAACTGAATGTCCATAACCCCTTCAGGAGCAACTTAGAAATGCCTGAAACAGGGACCGGCTGTTCCAGGTCACACAGAAGGAGATCTAAACAGGCTGGCTTTTCTCTCTGCATCAGGAGCCCGCTGTTCAAAGACCAGCAATCTATAACTTGGAATATGTGGAGTGTGAAATCTACATTAAGAAAATAAAGATGAACGTAGATGACCTGGAAGCATAAACGGAGCAAGTAAATTAGATAGAGGTCATGGGGCAGGAATCCTACAGGGAACAGCTCGTTCCGGGGGAGAGAACTCTAACTCTGCCAGGCCATGGTGGCCAGCGGCTCTTTGAGGAGATGGACAGACTCAGATTTGCAACATCCTTCTCAGTGGGCCTTAAGCAGCCAAACTACTCAAAGCCCTAGTGTCCAGACCTAGGCTTTCACCTCTGTGAAGATCCCCTGTGCAAGAAAGGTGGAATGGAATAGCTCACTTGGGGGAAGAAAAAGACTCGGAACTGTTCTAAGAGCATCTAGAGACCCTCCTGAGATTTGTATCACCCAAGAACTGAAAGAAAAGGTCCTCTGGAGATGATGCTACCCTGAGACCAGGGCTCAGGGTCGGTGTTTTGCAAATGTTTGCTGAGGGAATGGGAGAGTAAAAAAAGAGGATGGAGCAGATATGGCGGCATGTGCTTGTAATCCCAGCGCTCCAGGGGGCTGAGACAGGAGAAATCACAAGTTCAAGCCAAGCCTAGGGAACTTAGCAAGAACTTGTCTCAGAGTAAAACATAAAAACTATAGAGGGACTGGAGATGAAACTCTGGAGAAGCCCTGAGTTTAACACCCAGTCTCCAGTCCCACCAGGAAAAAAAATAAATAAATAAAAGGCTGAGTACCGGGAAGAGTGCAGAAGAGCAGAACAGACTGTCCTCTCTGAGCAAGACTCCAGCTGAACCCCTGAGAACAGAGAAGACCACATCTGCTGACTTGTTTACTTAATGAATATATATATACATATATATCATATATATATATAAAATAGGATGTTAAGACTTGTTTACTTAATGACTATATATGTATATATAGTACTTACTATTTGCCAGACATTGTACTTTCACTTCATCTTAAACAATTTTAACATTCGCTACAGAGAGGAGGTATCGTTGACCCCCATTTCATAGCCAAAACCGAAGCACAGAGAAGCTTCCTATGGTCCAAGATCGCTGTTGTGACGTAGATCGGAGCTGCTCCTGGAAGCCTCATGTGTTCGGATGGTGACTGGATCGTGGGGCTGCTGTACTCTTCCATAGATTAGTCCATAGATGAGTTCGTAGCTGACTTGCTGTTCGGAGCTGGGGCCTGGCTAGAGATAAGCAAATGGGGGAGTATGGCCTGGAAGAGTACATCTTCCTCTCCGGGCTCCTCCCTGTGCTTCCCAACCGCCTTGGAGGGAGCAGTTTTCCCCTTCTGGACCCTTCCATCATGCTGCTTCTGCAACTGGTGCTGCCAACAATGGACCAAAACTACTCCCATTGTGGGCCAAATTAATCCTCTCCAGGGATTGAAAAAGTGACTAAGAGACACATCGGTAAAAAGCACGAAGCCAGGCTTTGAACCCAGGTACATGGACTCTGGGCACCAGCTGACTTCTCTAGTAAAGAGAAGGTAAAGTCTTCCTGGAGTCTCCAAGGGCCCTGGCACTAATCACACTCATCAGCACAGTCAGCTCAGGCAGGCATCGCCCCCAGTGGTCTACAAGCCCAAAGATCCCACAGCCTACATGAGGTCCTACATTCAAGGCAGGCTCTTTGCCATCAAGTTCCCTGAACATTCTAGGACTTCTCCAAGGCCAAGCCTCAGTTCTTGCGATCTGATCTGTGAAGTACCCTTGCCTCTATGGTGACACTTTCACCTAGAAGGGAGACCCCTGGATCCTTTCCAGGATCTCCAGGAAGAAAGGCAGTTATGTCCTTATGCCAAATACAGCCAGTCAATAGTGGTTGCCAACAGTGGGTGAAAAAAAGACTTGGGGTCACACTTGGACTCACAAGGAAAGATCCATTCATCAGGCACTGATGGCCTTATGAACACAGGGCAGTTAGTGAGCCTAGCATCTCATTTAACCCCAAAGCAGTGCCCTCTTGGCCAAGATGGCCTGGATGCTTCTCTGTGGTCCTCTCCAGGCTGTCCCACTCTTGGTATCAGTCAGGACTCTTCGGCTTGCAAATGACAGAATTCAGATTGAATTGAACATACAGAAAATGGGAAATAGCTGGATTCTTAGGCTCAGAGCTCTCAATAGCTCCATCTCCTAAGTAAATTTTCTTCTGTAGCAACTTTATTCTCATCAGATATCAGAGGAGGAGGACAACAGTAGTGACTACCAGTCATGCCAAACTTGTTCTTTACCTACAATTTCAGCAAAAGTACCAAAGTTGAGTCTCACTGCTTTGGTTGGATGACATGACCATCTCTAAACCAGTGACCATGTTCCAGTGGGCCATGCCTGGGTTCCATAGCTGCCCCTGTTATAAGATAAGGATCTGAGAGTGGACATGGCCTCCATTCACAGCCCAGGAACCTGGAAAGAAGAGGGCTTGTTCACCATGACGCCCAAGCACGTCCACTCAGTAGAGATACTTAGCAACTAAATTTGCCTCACTCCCTGTGTGGCCCATTCTAGCAGAACCCTATGGAAAATCAGTGTAGTCTCCCAAAGATGGAAAAGCATTGCCTCTGCTTTCAAAAGGAACAAGATCCGGGTTCTTTGTGTGCCTTTCTTCCTTTCCTTTGGGTGAATATCAAGCAGCTATGCCAGAGCTGCCTTTTGCCCAGCGCTTGCCAAGTGAAAAAAGGGCCAGGGGCCAAAGGCTAGTGGACTGGACCTGATACCTCTCCACAAAGGGAAACAGCAGGAGGAGGAGGAGGGAAGCCCCAGAACTGCTTTGGTTAACACAACCCTGTGTCCAGTTCCCCTCATCCACCACTTCCTGATTTTCTGCCAGCCAATTAGGTTCCAGGTGAGAGAAAGGCAAAGAATGAGACCAAACTATGGCACTTCTCGAATGTTCCATGAAGGTGCTGAGGGTGGTGTTACTGAGCCAGAAAGCCCTTACGGGGTGTTTTGGGGAAAATGTTTACAGGGTGTTTCGGAGCAGAGAGTTCCACAAACTATACCAACAAGTCCATGTAAACGTCTCTTTCCTGTGTTTATTTCCATAGGCTTCGGTTCGGAGGAGGTACATTCTTCACCGCCTCTGTTGATCATGCACGTGGAAGGGAGTTCTGCTCCTTAAGATTATTTTAATTATGGAAAATTTTTCAGATGTAATCAAAAGTGTAGGGAATGGTCCAACAAGCCCCCGTGCCCATTCCTTGGCTTCAACAATGATTAACTCAGGTCCAATTCTGTTTCATCTCTAGCCTCACCCATCTCCTCTCCACCCTGGATTACTTTGAAGCTAATCCAGATCTCATATATCTCTAAGATGCTCAGATTGTGGGGCCTTACAAGCTCTGGAGAGCCCATTCTCCTGGAGAAGAAAGGCATCTGATCCGCTGTTACTACATCACTAAACAAAAGACAGTCCCGCCTTTTCTCCTCTGCAAATACAGCTCCACTTTCCTGACTAATATACTTCGCATCTGTCTAGAAGCAAAATTGCACTCCGGTTACGATTGCCTGCAAACGCTCAGCAGGTGACTGCAGCGTTACCTTCCTGGGCTCCCCTACTGCCCTCCTCCCCCCCCTGCTGCACACCCCCACCTCTGCCTACGTCTGTCTGTGCGGCCTTGCTCTCTTGCTCAGCACCTCCTTGTACGTGGTTTCTAAAATCCCTCTTCCCGCTTCCCCAGCATCCACGGCAACCTCTGAAAACTTCTTCGCATTTCACGGCGCCAAGACCAGCATCCCTCTCCTGTGTGCCACACCTGCCCACAGGTGACTGCGGATACATGAATTAAGAAAGCTACGGCATTTAACACAAACACGGGCTGACCTCATGCTCTCCGACCCTGTTATCTCTACGGCAGCAAAACTCCTTGAAGAACTACTAAGTGCAAAAGAAAGTTTGGAGAGAAAACAATAACAAAAATGGTGATTATTACGGAAGGAGCCAAAAAAAGATAGGAAGGCTCTTCTAAAGTTACAACACCATCTTTAGCAGCTGCGGGGCACATTAAAGCCAGGGGCTGGGGGAGGGAAGATAGGGGATATTTCAAAGCTGACTGCTGCAGGAACAAAAAGTGAAGGGGGTGTTGTGTGGAAGACGCCAAGTGTTTGAAGTGGACAAGATTTCTAGCATGTTGCCTTGATGCCTGTACATACTTAATAACAGATGTTTGGTCTCTCTAGGCAGATAATTGTCCTGCTGGAAGGTTGACTTGACCTGCCCAAGCGGTCCGGCTTCGAACGCCGCGGCAATAACAAACGATCGGAGCGCGTCTCTTTTTTACTGGAGTAATGCTCAGCCACGCTTCCTTTTAAGCACATAATTACTCGGCAGCAACTGAAGCCCATACATCCCTCTCTCCTAATGGCCATGGAGCCATTCGGCCATAATTTATGGGGACAGGGTTCAAAGTTTTAATAATATTTGGATAATATCATTGCCCACACGTCGGTGGCGTCATGATGGATAGAAAGAGAACAGGCTTATTTCGATTCCATGCATGACAGTGCGCACGTTAACGACTGGGTGCCCGGCATGGCCTTTATGGAAGCTGCCACCGGGCCATCAGTTCATGAATTATAGATCCGGGCATGAAGGATTATAAACAGCAGTGGGGATCGCACGGGGATGCTGTGCATGAGGAACTGTCCTGTTAGCGCCCCTTCCTTATGCAGATAAATGAATTGCAGGGAATACCAAAATGGTGTAAATAAACCCTTAGTGGATAACATATTGGCACATCAACATAAAACCCCAGTGCTGGGCCTGCTCGGAGATATTTATGTTTATACTCTCTGCTCAAGTGGCTTCCTGGTTTTTTGGCTTCTTACCACTTACTTCATAATTCCCACATCCTAACAGCACCTCTGGGCATGTTTCTCCAATGCCCTGCAGAGCCTGTTGACATCTGGACACATATCTGCCCAGAAAATTCTTTTTGGAGCAGGCAAGTGGCTTCAGGAC
The DNA here is from genome assembly GCA_004025085.1 of Thryonomys swinderianus. Classification (NCBI taxonomy): domain Eukaryota; kingdom Metazoa; phylum Chordata; class Mammalia; order Rodentia; family Thryonomyidae; genus Thryonomys; species Thryonomys swinderianus. Next base: position 5,244 of record PVIC010016806.1, on the reverse strand, counting down.
ACTCAAGGAAGGAAGACTTGAATGACATCAAATTCACTCATCAAATTCAAGGAAGACACCCCACTGCTTTGGGGATATGGTGGGGTGTCTTCCAAAGGGAGACCACATTCTGGCAAGGGCTGGTAGAAGAAGAGGAGGAAGCTATCTGTCCTCACAAGTAGATGGGGGAGACACAATCTCAGCCAAATACGAAGGAGCCTTGGAGATGATCAGGCCCAACTCACACTCCACAGAACAGGTGGGGACACTAAGATTCAGAGAGAAAAGGGGACTCCCCCTCAGCTGTAAGCCTTTGTCACTAAGCCAAGATTCTTGACTCAGAGCTGCCCCAGCTGCCTTATCTGGCTTGGATTTTTCTCACCCCAAAATGTAAACACTGAACACCAGGCCCAGTTGATAGTGTTAAAACTAAAACAACGTGTGCCAACTCCTGTTAATCTAGCCTGACTCACCCTGAACTCTGACAAGGTTCGCATGCTGTGTGCAATCTTTGAATTGAGGCATTTGATATCCATTTTATCTGAAGGATTTATTTGAAAAGAACAGCAATTATAGCTACACCTCAGAACACATAGGAAGTGGTATGTTTAAACCCCTTTAAATAGCTTGCTGGAGTCCTACGTAGCTCCCCCACACCCAGGTCCCTATCTATCTTCAGCGCCACCTGCCTTGAGCTTTCCTGTGGACCCCCAAGCGGCTTGGGGAGAAGCTCAGCCATGGGTGGATGGGGCTCATTTCTCTCCTGCAAGGGGCTTTTAAAGGATCTAAGGTTGTACTTTCTTTTTATTTGTGGAAAAAAGGGCATAGCTGTAAGGCTGTGACATTTATCCAGCCCCAATATTTTTAAAAATCATCATTCAAAACATTAACATTTTGTTTCACAGGATCAGGGATTTAGCTCAGTGACTCTGGCACCTGCTTTGCAAGCACAAGGTCCTGAGTTCAGTACCCCATACAAAAAAAATAAATAAATATTTTGGTTCACAGTATTATTTTAGGATTTTATTTTTAGAATTATTTTTAAGGGCCGGAGATTTAGTTCAGTGGTTCTGGCACCTGCCTCGCAAGCGCAAGGTCCTGAGTTTGATCCCCAATAACCACATACAATGCTGGGTGTGGTGACTCATGCCCACCATCAATCAATACCACATTCCACAGTGCTGGGCGTGGTGGCTCATGCCTGTCATCCCAGCACTCGGGAGGCAGAGACAGGAGGAATGCTGAGTTCAAGGCTTGCCTGGGCACCATAGTGAGCTCAGGGCCAGCCTGAAGTACAAAGCGAGACCCTGTGTCCAAAAAAAAAAAAAAAAAGACAAACAACAACAACAAAAAAAAAAAAACCCTCAAACTTTCTCTGGCCCTCTCATCTCTGATGTCTACAAATCCCTGATTTGTTCTCCACCACAGTAGCCCTGCCTTTGGGGAATGCCATTTACACGGATTTACACTGAACATAATCTTTGGAGCTCGGCTTTTTTCCCAGTGCCTTTGAGACTCTCTGCCAAAGAAGGGTCCGTCACAGGAGCCTTGAATGTGAGCCAAGCAGGTGCCACACACACACTATGGATGACAGGGGCAGCCACGGGTCAGGCTGTGCACACCTTGCACTGGCTCTGTCATCAGGTTCAGCTGCATAAACCCCCTCAAGCCCTCAACAGCAACTGTGGTTTGGCTGTGTCCCCACAAGTTTATCTGCTAAAAATGTAATCTAATGGTATTTGTAAGTAGAGCCTTTCGGATGTGATTAATCACGGGTAGGGTGCCCTTGACAGCATGAGTGGCTTTTTAAGAAGGAGAAAGAGGAAGAAGAGGGGGTGGTGGTGAATGAGGGTGAAGAAAAGGAGGAAGAGGAGGAAAAGGAAGAAGGAGATTCGAACTCTCATCCTTGCTCTGTCTTGCTGTGTGGTGACCCACACCATATGGCCACATTGGGAGCACAGCACCACCTTCTTGGACTTCCTGGGCTACAGAACCAACAGGCAAATAAACTGCTGTGCTTCACAGAGTACCCTGTCTCGGGTTTTGTTACAGTGGCAGGAAACACAATTGAGATAATAACCCCGTGGCCAACAATCAAGAGCAGAAAGGTTACAGACCTTGCTCCCAGGTCACAGACCAAGCAAATCAGGATTGACCTCCACGATGAGAATGGATTCAGCTGTGTATTTTCCAATAGGAGAGCACGATCATGCAGTCTCTGGGAGGCAGATGAGAAGTTGAAACCCCAGGGAAATAACTGATAACACTCCCTCCCAGAGAGCAGGCCATGCCAGGCATCGGGGACACGAATTGACCTGGAAGAAAACAAAGACAGGGGCCAGGAGTCCCCCCAGTGAGGACCACTCACCAAAATCACTACACCTCCCACCCATATCCTCAGGAGGAAGTAGGAAAAGGACAGCAGGTGATGTGGATGGAGCAGCTGACAGAGAAGAAACACCCCGGCCTGCACGCATCCAGCCAGATCCCTGAGATTGGGAGGCAAGACAGGACCAAGAACTCAGAGTGAATTGCCGTGATTCCAGGAGGAGGCCCACCCCAGCCTCCACAAGGACCGTCTTCAGCCACCTCCTCCTACTTCATGGCTTGGGGTGCTGCCTTGGAACCATAACTGCCTGGAAATACAGCCACAGAATTCCAGGAGTCACTTCACTCAGTATTGTACTTGTGAGGAAACTGAGGCTCAGAAAGAAGGCAGACTTCCCCAGAGGCAAACTCGTGGCAGAGCCAAGATTATACTCCAGATCCCCTCTGCCTGTCCTCTGTTCATTCATTCACTTAACAAATATCAAACTCACCTAGTGCCTGACATAGTGCTTGGGGTGCGGTTCAAGGATACAGTACTTGGCCAGCATGAGGCAGGTTGTATCCTCAGCCCTGACAAAACAGCCAGTCCTTATTTGTGGAGTTATAGCACTGGCAGGGAAAAGAACATCAAACAATGCCAGCAAATAGATTATTTAAAACTGTGGTAAATATTATTAAATTGTCTTCAGACTTCCATATAGTGTGGTTCCAACCAACGCCATCTGCTTCCATGACTGCTAGTGGCAGTTTCCATGAGTTATGACTTATATCTAGATGTCCCCCCAGTGCCTCATGTGCTGCTAGGTGGGATTTTTCAGAGGTGGCTGCACCTAGAGTATGAGGATCTAGATTATGGTTGTGTGATTCTGGATTAGCCCACTGATTGGATCAGCATGTGGATGAATGATTTACTGAAGGTAAAAGACCCACCCTCGGTGTGAGTGGCACCAATCAATAGGCTTGTAGAATAAAGAGGAAAAGGGAGATGTATTGCTTGTGTTCCCTGCCTGCCATACCATAAATTGCTTCCCTTCTGAGTTGCCCCTCTACAGTGGTGTACTGCCTTGGAGTCAGCTGACTATGGGCTGAAACCTCTAAAACTGTGAGCTAAAATAAACCTTTCTTCCGTTAAGAAAATATCTGTGGACATCAGATATTTTGTTTCAGTAACAAAAAGTAAGACGCCAGGAATTTCTGAATGCAGTCTGAAATTCCATATAGTGTATCAGAGATATTGTGTGCTGGGTTCCTAGGTGCTCTTTAAAATTTTTGGTGTTGGAGATCCAGCTCTGGTCCTTTTGCCTGTCAAGCAAATGTTCTACTCTGAACTACAACTCAGGTTCCACTAAGCATCTTTTTGTTTAATTTGTATTTATTTAATGATAAGAAATATTGAACATTTCTGTGTGTGTGTTTTTAAATTGAATTCTTTATTGGTACAGTTTATATACACATCACGATCACATCAACACTGGGAATTTGTACATTATACCGCTCTACAACCCTATAAATATATTTTATATATTTATTTTATATATTTATTTAAAATATTTATATATTTATTTTTATATATTTATTTATACATTTATTTTATATATTAATATATATTTTATATATACATTATTTATATATATATATATATATATAAGGCTTTCTTTCCTTATTAACATTATATTTTTTCCTCCTCATTACTTACCCCTACACTTTTCCCTTTGAATGTTTTCTGTTTCACAATATCATATCCACTAATCTTGGTTTTGTTTTGTTTTGTTTTGTTTTCTGAGACAAGGTCTCGCTTTGTAATTCAGGCTGGTCCTGAGCTCGCTATGTAGCCCAGACAAGCCTTGAACTCAGCAATCCTCCTGCCTCTGCTCCTGAGTGCTGGGTTTACAGGCATGAGCCACCACACCCGGCCTCACTAAGCATCTTTAGATAAGGTAAAGGGAACTGGTCTCAGCAGGGATGGAGAACACCACCTCCGCAGGACTTTGCTGGTGTCCTAAGAGAGAAAGGCAGGCTCATCTTTACAGGGTGCTAAACTTGGACTCTGGCTTAACAAGGGCTTCAAGATGATAGGAGGGGGAGTTGTCTAGAATCGGGTAATGACCATGTTATGAGAGTGGAGAATTCATGGGAACAGCAAGGTGCAGGTATTGGGCACAGTGTTTCAAAAATCTTGAGGTGTAAAGGGTTGGGTGTTCTATGGGAGAGCTGATAAGTCAGCATCGCTGCATAATAAGCAATAAAGTTAATTGACAGGGTGGCATATTTGCTGGAATAGTAAAGTTATGCTAGTGGATAACTTTGCAATAAGGGCATGTCACTATCCATACTGAGCCACGTGTGTAGATGGCTCTGATTCTCATAGCATTAATATCTATTCTAAGTCAGCCAATCAAAGTGACACTCTATGACAGTCACTGTGTCTTCCTAAAATGTGAGGAATATTTTTACAACTTCAACTTGAGAGACCAATGTCCATAGCCTGAGCTCAATTTAGAGAAGATGAGAATTCTCAGGTTGCTTTCTCTGTCTTTGCCATATTGCCACCCAATTAAAAGAAGGGAAAGTAAAATCTACCCATGATCCCACTACTGACAGCCAGTTCTAGACTTAATTAGTGATTATCCTTTTTGAGTCTTTCTAAAAATATATGTATAGAGCTATAGATAATTTTAGTCACATTATAAATATTTTTATTCAACTGTCCCCAGCTTTTTCCACAAGTCACATTTTCCTCCCTTGCAGATCATTCCCATTGTTTTCTGGAAACCACTGCAAAATCCCTTAGGAAATCAGCCCTCCTCTCCTGAGTCCACGCCTCTCCAATGGAGATCACCACTCACCCGACTCTCTTCCTAGCCAGGGATGATCATGTGATCTAGTTCCAGCCAATTAGCTTGGATCTAAGTCCAAGTGGTTGATTCTGAGATGAAC
>PVIC010016805.1:0-33542 GCA_004025085.1 Thryonomys swinderianus | reverse complement strand
CCTGGTGGAATCCACCATGTTGGGCTGGGTATCTGCATTTCTACACGTCTGGATGGCAGGTGGAGTTGAACTGAGCTTCACTAGGTGGAGCCAAGTCAGTAGCCAGGCAGGGCCTCGGTCTCCCCACACGCAGGCAGGACGCTTTGTGTGCGCTGCGTAACTCCCAGTCTTCGTGACGCCTGGGCTTCTCTTCACAGCCTCCAGAGGCTTCCTTGCCCTAATTGGTGGGTTCTACACTCAGTACTGCAGGCAGACTCTGTCCCACAACCTCTGTAGCTTCTGGGCTCTACCTGCATTCAGCCTGGAAACTCTCAGGCCTTAACATGTCTGCCTCGTGGATCTTACCACCCTTGTTTTCTAGCAACCATAGTGCTCGGTGCTGTTTGATGCCCACTGGCAACTGTGCTTTCCTATGTGAGTGTGAACACACACGCACACACGTGAGTACACATGTGCACACAGACGTAACTGGTTTTAGTTGTTTCAGATGGGATGAAAAACCCACAGTCCAGTCCCCTTCGTTGACTGGAAGGAATATTCTGAAGCAGGGGGATCATTTTTTGGTTTGGCCAGCAGAAGTCAGCAACCAGACAGCCACTTCGGCGGGGAATCCGGGCTCTGTGGGCTGGGCTCCCTCTGGAGTCTTCCCACACGCGGCAGGGCTCTTCCAGCACGGCCACGCGGACCTGGTGTGGAGCTGTGAGCCAGGGTGGGAGTCCCAGACGCCCACCGTTGGTCCATCTCCCGGAATGACAGCTGGACCCAGGCGCCCTTCCCACCTGCTTTCTTCTTTCAGGGCTGGCAGCGCTGAACCCAGCCCCAGCTGAGCTGCCCCTAGCCGGGCTCTGCCCTCCGGACAGCCCCACCCACCAGGTAGGGCAGTGAGGGAGGGGCACGGTTCTGGGGTGCATGCACGCACTGGGTGTGCCATCAGGGGGCTGGGGTCTCCACCTAGCCAGCTGGCAGCTGCGCACACCTTCCCGTCCAGAGCAGGGCACCGCCTTCCCCGCACCCTCTAGAGCACTAACAAGTGCATGGCCCGGACCAAAATGATGAGGTCCCGCTGGCTGCTCTCGGAGAGCTCGGTAGGAAGAGACCGCCAGCCAGAGAAGGGGCGGCGACAAGGGAGTGACGCTGCCGGGCGATCGAGTAGGGCTTTCCCGGGCGAGGCCAGTGCCAGGAGCCGTGTGATGCTCATGAGGATGTGACCTCGGTCTGCTTCGCCCCAGGGGAGCGCGGTGAGGACAGGGAGCGCCAAGCCAGGAGCCGGGTCGACTCGGATGTTGAAGCAGAGCCTGCGGGAGGAGCAGCCGGGCGCGCAACACCAGGCCACGCTGCTGCGCTCGCGCGAGACGACCACGGAGGAGAAAGCGTGCGCCGACATGGCTCCGCTGGAGCTCTGGCAAGGGTGAGCGCATGCGCAGCCGCGTCCCCCTGGCACCGCCCATGGAGAATGCTCATCCAATAGCTGTGCTGCTTTACCTTACTAGCTCCGCTCCTCCAAGAAGTCCCGCCCCATCCGTAAGACCACGTCCCCAGTGGCCTGGCGGTCCCGCCCCAAGGGAAATAACTGTTGACTGCAGTAATGATTGTGTGTTTGCAGAAAGGGATGCGAGGCAGTAAAGTATTCCCAAAACAAACAATGGACACTACCCACGGTCCCCCATAGGTCCCCGCACGTATTTGCTCCTTACCCTGTCTCTGTGCCCCTGGAGTACCACGCTGGAGGCCCTCTCTAGGCCTTCCGAGCGGTGCTGCCAAGAGACCAGAGGAGCTTGTTTAGGGGGAACTCAGAAGTGGGGTGAGAGTGCAGGCCAAACCTCCTGATAGTGCGTGGGCCTCAGAGAACTGTGAAACGGAGACCAGTGGGGTGCTAGGCTGTGGGGGGCTCCGCCTCAGCCTGTCTGGCCTGGGTCCCAGAGCGGGAGGAGCTGCTGTCTGCCAGACGGTCGGTCATGGTCGGGTCGCTCTGGACCCTGCCTGGCCGGGGCCGCTCTCAGTGCCTGCATCCTGGGACGACCCCTGGCACCCAGCGCGACCCGTGCACCTTTCCACCCCTACCCGCAGGCCCCTCAAGATGACCATGACCCACAGCTCCCCCAGGTGTTTGGGGGCTGCGGGCCTTCGAGCCACAGAGGGTGCCCTGTTCGAGAGGACAAGGCAGGCGCCCAGCCAGCTGGAGAAGGAGCAGGTACGGGGCATAGGAAGGCCTGCCGCCCTCTCCACACCTCTGCTGGAGAGCCCCTGAGTCTTTACCACCTTCCACGGCCACCTAGGACCCTGTGGGCTGGGGACTGGAGTGGTGTCCGTGGCGGGGTAGAGCGTGGCACTGGGCAGAGGGCAGGCTCAACTTCTTGCTGGCAGTGGCCTCAGCCGATTGGCTCCGCTTCTCAGAGCCTCGGTTTGGCACCTGAGCAGTGATGTCCAGGTCTTAGGTCTTGGGAGGATGTGCCAGCGCCACAGAGGGGACATTTGGGGAAAGAGCATTCAGTTCCTCCTGCCCATCCCTGGGGAAGTTGGTGGTCAAGGTGTGGCAGGGAGAGGAGGGCCAGGGTGCCCCAGGTGGCCTTCCACCCTTCGTCAGGCCTTTTCTTCACCCCACTGGGTTCCTGTGGCTCCTCAGCAGGTGTAGAGGGAACTCCGTGGTGCCAAGGGCTGCCACACACACCTGCCACCTGTACCCAGCTGCCTCTGCTGTCTCTCCTAGATTCCCAGCACCAAAGTGAAGTCCACCTGGGAAGAGCCCTCGGTGACAGGCCCGCTGGAGGGAGCCCTGTGCCCCCTGACACCACGCAGACCTGGCAGCCCCACTGGGCCACGGGTCCAGACAGACCCTGAGAGTGTGGAGGTTGGATGGTGAGTTGTCAGGTGGCCCTGGCCCTTGCTTGGCAACCCTCGCCCTGTGCCATCTTGAGGAGGGGGCCCCTGAGGGCACTGGGGGAGCCCGTAGCGTCAGGGACCCGGAAAAGGGTAGGCAGCAGCTTTGTTTCTCAGCTCTGTGGCTGCTGGACATGGCTGTGGGGAATCTTCCAGGGCTGCCACAGGGAGTGGAGGGGCAGCAGGTGTCCAGCCTGGCTCAGGCGACCAGCTGGCATGAGTGTGGGTGGCTGCCAGCCTGTGGGCTCCCTCCCAGAGCAGGTGCGGGCTGTCTGTGGCTGGGCCCTCGCTGAGGCCTGGTCAGGGTCCTAGTTTGTGTCTTTGGAGATCAGGGACCCTCAGGCTGTGGGGGAAGTTCCCTTGGTGGCTAACAGCGTGTGGGCTGCTTTTCCCACAGGAGCGTCCTGGTTTCCCACACTGGAAACACTTTGCCCAGCTTAAGGTGGCCCTAAGAGCTGGGGGCGGGGCACTGTGGCTCTTAGACCAGCTCCCTCCCAGCTGTAAAGACAGAGCCGCTATGGCCTGAGCAGAGTGCATGCAGCCTCTGGCCTGGGCCTTTGCTGGGTTCCCCTGCCTGTCGCTATCCAGGGTCCCTTTGCCACCCAGGGAGCTTCCCCTGGACATCAGCTCTGGGCTTCCTCTTGAGCAGCTTCCACTGCTCTCAGTTTCAAGTCCTGGGCTCTGAAAAGGCTGCTAGGCTGACTGCCACCCAGCACCCAGCTGTTTGCCCACGAGGCTGGACACAGGTGGACTGACCACCCACACAGGGGCATGCCGGGGCCCTGAAGCTATTTTTGTTGCACGGGCAAAGCAGAGTGAAAAGTGAGCAGGTGGAGAAAGGCAGGCACGAGCATGAGAGCCGTCTCCTGCGTGCCCACCCTGAGCGGTGGCTTGTGATTCTGTGCCGGGAGCCAGGGCCCGGGAACAGCAAGCGTGGCTTGTTGATTCTGTGTGTGGAGTGCTGCGAATGGGGTGGGTCAGTGTACAAGCCTCTGTGCCCCTGCACCCCCGGGAGCCAGCGACTGGTGAGGACAAGGACATGGGTGGTGCGGGTCCTGGTCTGAGACCCAGGGTGCCCAGGGTCTGGGTGTGCCCAGGACATGATGTGCAAGGGCCCGAGCCCTCTGCCGCGTGCTTGTGGGACTCCGGGATGGGGACCACCCTCCTCTTGTCCGCTCCCTGCCCAAGCGTGGATCTGGGAGAGACCGTCAGACTCTGCCTGGGGTGGGCAGCAGGCTGTCTGCATTCTGGGGTACAGGCGAGACAGCAGGTGCTACAGCACGCGCCCCAGGCACTGACTTTAACCAGAAGGATGCAGGAGAGCCAGCAGCTGCCCTCCTTGCCCACCACCTGCAGGGGGCGACAGGTGGATTTTCCTGCCCTGGCAGGGTGGCCCAGGTAGCCAGGATGGGGTACCCGGGACCTGGCATCAGCGTGGGGGTACCCTGTTTCCCCAGATCCCCCGAGTAGAGCAGTCAGCTTCTGCTAGAAACTTCGGGATCGCTGCAGGCAGGCGTCCGACTCCCTCCAGGGTGACAGCCCCTCTGCCTGGGAGCTGTGGGGACGGGGAGGGAGGCCGGGACCTGCCTTCTTCCTGGCCACGGCTGCTGCCGAACAGGGCGTGAGGTTGATCCAGGGACAAGGCCTTGCAGAGAGTTGCGACTGGGCTGGGCATGCCAGGTGGGGGCAGCGAGGAGCGTGGTGACCTCTGGTTTACCCTGCAGCCTTGCCCCTGAGCAGTGGGAGGGGACGCACGAGACATCTTCCGGTGCCAGCGGCCGCCGGCAGCCTCTGAGGCCAGTCTGCGGAGAGGACACAGCCAGGGCCAGCAGACGGCCCAAGGAGAGAGGCAGCCTGGTAGAGCAAGGTAACCCGGCGCGGTAGCAGCAATGGCTGCTGTGGGCCACTCAGGGGCAGAGTGGTCCCAGGCCAGTCGGACCTGTGTTCTGGCCACTGCCAGTGCGGATCAGACGGCCAGAGCCTCCCTGTGGGTCTGAGTGTGGCATAGTGTGTGGGGAGCTCGACACAGAGCCGGGCCAGGGCCTGCGGGACCAGACGGGCCCTGCTGCTCACAGAGGCTCCAGTGGGTGGCACGGCTGAATGCATCCCGATGCCACCAGCGGAGGCCTCAGTGTCATTGGGCAGGTCGGGACACACGGGCCCGCCGTGTGCAGCCCTGCCAAGGTGGCAGGAGGGTGGAATTCTGGACTGAGGGCTCCGCAGCTGGAGGCTGAGCCTCTGCCAGGGGCACAGTGAGTGGGGAGTGGCAGAGGGGCCACTGTGCCCGTGGTCAAGCTTGTTGCTGTCTGACAGTCATTTCCTGCGGTGGCGGGGCCCCACACCAGGTAGCCTCCTCGAGTCCAGAGGCAGAGGCGCGCTGTCCCTGGAGCCCAGGGGCCCTCCCGCCTCGCAGTGCTCCCGCGACTCTGGACGGCCTCAGCACGGCCACGTCATCCAGCCTCTGCTGGTCTCTGTGCGGCCTCCGTGGGCCCGTCTCCAGCGCCTGCGGGGCTGCGAGCTCCAGGGCTCCGGGGCTCCTCACCTGGAGGTGCTTGGCTCAGTCGCATCTGCGAAGAGCCCGTTTCCAGATGAAGCCCTGCTCCCAGGGCTCGCAGTGTCGGACGCAGGCACGTCTTTGGGTCTTCCTCTCGACGGTGGCTGAGATGAGGCCTGGAACAGGAAGGGCCTGGTCCTCACAGCCTTGGGGCCACTGCTCGGCCAGCCCTGCACAGGCAGCAGGGACCACCCTCACCCTCCCGCCCGGGCCGGCCTTCCAGTGTCTCACCCCCCGGCGATGGGGCCGGTCTCAGTAGTTAGGGACTGGAGTGCACAAAGACCACGGGCGGGTGCGTGGGGCTTGCAGAGGGCTCCTGGCTCCTCGCTGGGCAGTGTCACAGTCCGAGGGGCCAGGATAGAGGGCACCTCTGGGACATAAGCCTCTGCGGTCAGAGAGGCACAGGGTAGCTTAGCCTCCTGCTTGACAGGAGAAGAAGGCACAGAGAGGCAGCGGGTCCCCGGGTGGGGCCCTGGGAGGCGTGGAGCTTGGGGGCACGGGGAGGGAGGAGCTGTGGTCAGGGGTGCTGAGCCTGTCCTAGCAGCTGCGGTGCGGGCCGCGTCTTCCAGAGCCTCGCGTCCCCCGACCGGGCCATCCACGTGCGGACTCGCTGGACCCTGGACAGCTACGGGACTCGGCTCCTCCGGTATGCGCATCCCCAGGAAAGCCTTTCTGCACTCTCCGCCTGTGTGGGTTCCCTGCTCTGTGGGCTGCAGCTCGGCGTCCCCTGAGACTGGGGACCCACGTGTGCTTGCTTCTGCGGTGCTGCGGGTCCTGTCATCGAGGCCGTGGAGCCCTCTGCCTGGCAGCGGCTCCTACAGGCCTGCACACCTTTCCTCCTGTCTTGTCGCTGCAGACCCCCAAGGCGGAGAGGGGCACCCCCGCAGCTCAGCCTGGGCCGCAGGAGGCGCCGGCGCTGTCCCCAGGTAAGACCCCTGGCAGTGGCCTGTGTGCCCACCCTGTGCGGCCCTGCTGGGAGCCTTCTTCCACCCAGTGGACCTGGCCCCAGACCGGCAGGCCCTGAGGATGGCTGAAGAGGATGGGTATGGGCACTGGAGGCCACGGCCTGGCCACAGACCTCTTGGCTAGTAGACTGGCCAGCTCTGGAAGGTGGCCTGGTTGCTCTTCTGGGGAGATTGAAAACCATCACCCGCTCTGAGTATTTTATCTGGAATGCATTTTTAAGTTTTTGGAAGTCAGTGTTGCTAGAAACATCTTTTTCACTAATCATGGTTAAATCCTTGGCTTTCGGAATCCTGTGCTTGGGCTGAGGCCTCAAGACCTGGTTGTTGGGTCTTCAGTGAGGCGGAAGGAGACACTCACGGCTCAGGTGTCCTCTGTGTGGCTCTGGCAGTTGCCAAGCATGGGGGTGTTGTGTGGCCCAGCAGGTGGGTCTTGGCACCCAGGGTGGCACCTCAGGACTCCCCGATGCTGGGACAGGCACAGTCTCACCTGTGAGCCTAGGGGAAGGAGAGGAAGGAGCGAGCCAAACTTTGGGACGAGCGGGTTGAAGAGGGGAGGTCAGGTCAGACCCTGCAGTGGGTGTTGGGCAGCCTTGGTGGGCATTCGCCGAAGCTGACCTGGCCATAGGGACTGGTGCCCACTTCCCCTGGCCATGTGTACTGGCCGTATGTTCTGGGGGCGCCAGGTACCCTCCCCACTTGGGGGCCTGAGCCTTCTTGGGGTGCATGCGCTCTTTCCCACCGCACTGATAAGATGCCGAGGCCCAGAGGCGTGTGACACTGCGGGGGTCACGGGGCATGGCAGCGTGTGCGGCCTCCTCCAAGGCTGCCTGACAGCCACTGCTTTCTGGTCAGCACCCGTCGTGGCCGTGGGGGGCTCCTGGCCCCTCTGGTGTGAGACCCTCGCCTCCATTCCCCCAAGCCACGGAAGGGAGCTTGGGGCACAGGCCAACCTTGGGCCTCAGGGCCCTGACAGCCCAGACCCAGCTGGGGCTCGGGCCTGGGGAGACGGTGACGCCTCACTGCTCTCTCCCCGTCCCCAATTTGCTGGCCTGCTGTGCAGTGTGGCTGGCCTTGCCGAGTCCCAGCCTGGCCTTCTGGGTCCCCGGCGGTGTCCAAGCCGGAAGCCAGGCCCTGCTCACCGCCTGGGGTTGGGAGGAGGCGGACAAGGTAGCGAGCAGGCGCCTCCAGCTCAACAAGGTAGCGCGTTTCCAGCCTCCGGTGAGACATTCGCCCCAAAGGAGGGAACAGGTCTCTCAATTGAATGTGATTTTCTCTAAGCTTCTTTCTGGAACTTCCCGTCACTAACTGTCCTGGGTATTTTTGTGTCCTTATGCAGACCAAATGCCACAAGGCAGTCTTGTGTCCCCAAGAACTTTCAGAACTTCTCACGGGGCTCCGGAACCCCTCTGCCCCACCTTGTGCAAACACGCTGCTGTGCCTTTGCCTGCAGGGGACACTCAGACACGGCCCAGAGCCTGCTGGGTGAAGAGGCCCCCGGCTACAGTGGGTGGCTACGCTCGCGGCTTCCAGGGACCCAGCCTGCGACACCCGGGAGCAGGCAGCCCTTGGTGTCCCCAGGAAGCGAGCGTGAGTTGGGGTGTGGCCTGGCCTGCCTGCACTCCTGGGGGGCCCGGCCTGCCGTGTGGGCCTCAGGCACCTCGTCTCTCCTGTGAAGATGTCGGGGATGGAGGCCCTCAGAACTGACATGTTCAGACTCTGGGACTCGCCCTAAGACTTGACGTCCGAAGACTCCACACATGGAGTCTTTTTCACGGGGGGCAGACAGGTGTCTGTGTCGTCATTCCTCACGATGGGCCCGGGAGGGACAGCCCCGGCCCGAGCTCAGGGACATGACCACCCCCTCTGCACACGCTCCCCTCAGGTGGCTGAACGAACCACATGCCCAGCCGGACTAGATGTTGCCGGGAGACCCACAGCAGAGCCTCTGGAAGCGGAGAGCAGGCTGCCGGGAGGGCAGAGGTGCAGGGCGTGGGCAGGGAGGTCCGCGGTGTGGGGACAGGTGCCCACCCCTCCTGGCCTGGCGCAACTGTGCCCTCCTTCCTGAGGCTGACGCCCTTCTGGAAAGAGGTGTGGTCGGTGAGGGGTTGGTCAGCAGCAGCCTCGGGCACAGCTCTCCAGGGTGCCCCGTCTGCCCCTGGATCCATGGGACTGAGGCCCCTTGGGGAGCCTGGACGGTGGGCGGCGACTCGCAGGGATGTTTCTGAGAGTGGGCTCTTCGACGCCCCTGTGCGCCCTAGCTGTGAGCGGGCGGCTGTGAGGACCAGGTCCCTGCCTGGAGGGCCGCAGGACTCACTCACCTCGTGCTTACAGGACAGCGGCCTGCTGGCAGGAGGACGGCAGCGTCCCACCGGCCACCTCCCCAGGTGACGCCCCTGCCCTCTCCAGGGCCCCCAGGCAGGTCAGAGACCCGAGAGTCCCCACGGAAGGATCGCCCTGGGCCGGGCCCTGGACCTGAGTCCTGCCTGGGCCGCCTGGGCTCATCCCTGTCACAGGGCAGGAGCCAAGCGACATGGCTCCCGCCGTGGCCACAGCCGTGCACCAGAAGCTGAGTCCCCGCATCCGGCCGTGGACCCATTTGGGAGCGGGGTGGCAGAGGCAGCGAATAGCTGGCTGGCACCAACCTACTCTCTGCCGCGTTTGGGGTCCCGGTTTGGAGCCCCCGGCTGGGGGAGCCCCGTGCAGGGCCAGTTCCTGGATGCAGAGTGTGGCAGCGCTGGGTGTCAAATTCATCCTGTCTCGGCAGCTACCACGGTCCTGGAGGAGGCGAGAACCCCTGTCCAGCCCAGGCCTGCAACCCCAGGGCACCGGGGCTCCAGGCCAGCAGCTGGGCTCCCCTCGGTGCCTCCAGGGTCCCCGTCCTCCACGTCCTCCACGTCCTCCGCAGGCTCTGCAAGTGGCGCGTCCTGCTCCTCCCTCCAGGATTTTCAGAAGGCCACAGCCACCCTGGTCCAGCTTTCCGACAGCTCCCTCTCCCCATCCGGCCTGGACCCTGAAGATTGCCCGGGCACAGACCCCAGCGGGCTCGAGGAGCTGTCTGATCACAAGGACTTTGGCCCACCTTTGTTTGGGGGGCTTCACCAGAGTGACCTTCAGCCAGGCGCTATTCCTGAGGGTGCAGGGCTGGTGACGTGGCAGAGCCCAGAGCGCGGCCAGGCTGGTGCCCTCCTTGGCCCTCCTGCAGAGGGGGCTGTGGTAGAAGACTCGGTCCCAGAGCCGAGCTCCCTGGACGCAGGCTGGCCACAACCTCCCCAAGATGTTCTTTCTCCAAGGTCCGGGTCGGAGCTTTCAGAGGCCTCCAGCCAAATTTGGGATGAGGACATTGAAGGGAATCTGTCAGAAGCTTGTCCGGGGGCTGAGCCCATCCCAGGGAGCTCCTCACCTCCTGGCTTGTCCAGCTGGGAACCCAGTGGGATTGTGCCCACCGCAGGCCCTGGGGAGGAATGGGAATCTTCTGGAACCAGCTGGAGCCGGGGTGGCGGGTCAAATGCAGGAAGTGCAGAGCAGATGTCCCCTGAGGTGGCCTCTACCAGCGATCCAGACCTATCACTGTCCTTCCCTTCAGGGACTTCTGCATTTGAGGGGGCTGGCTGCCGGGAGAGGCCCCAGGGTGCAGGCCCGAGCCTGCCCTCTAGAAGCAGTCTTCCACAGGTCCCTCCAGGCCCTGAGGTGTCCTGTGGGCAGGCATCCCCTGTCGCTGAGAGCCAGGCAGCTAGACACGCAGGCCCTTCCCACACGGCTGGCTTCCTGACTGGAGTCCCGTCCTCTGTGGAGGAGGAACTGTCTTTCAGCAGCGGGGGCCCCCCACGTGCCCCCTTCTGGAACACCTCCCCCCCTCCGCTGCCTCTTACTCCACTCACAGACAGTGACGGGGACAAGGCCCAGCCCGGCTGCCAAGATTTCCCTTGCTCACCCCAAGAGCCCATGGTTCCCCGAGACCCACTGGGCTCCCTGGAGGAGGACACTTCCATCAGCACTGAGGATTTGTCCTCCTTGTCCAAGGAGGCCCTGCAGCAGGGTCTGTCCCTGAGCCCCCAGGAGTTGGGGCTCTGCCTGGGGTCACCTGGGCCCTGTGGAGGCCCTCAGCGTGAACTGGGTAGATCAGGGTCTGTGGCGGGGACTCAGGTCTCAGGTAGCCAGTGGTCAGCACAGGTCACCTGGCTAGAGTCACCCTTGGGTGAGGGGGCAGGCAGTGTCCGTGGGGGGCTCCCAAGGGCCTCCGCACAGCCCCTGCCTCCTTCCCGAGTGGCCTGTGTAGCAGGGAGGGCTGTGTCCAGGCTGGTGGTGGCTGGTGATCCAGATGTGCTGGGTGTGGGGCCCTGGGCCCTTACGGGGGCCTCAGGCAGTCACGCTGGGCCCCAGGAAGGGGAGCGGTGCTCTGAGAGTGCAGGGCACCCGGACCCTGCACCTTGGCTGGCTCCAGGACAGGCAGAGTGTCCCGGGCACGCTGGTGAGGAGGGCGTGGAAGGCCTGAGCTGCTGGGCAGAGGACTCACTGGGCAGAGAGCTGCTCCCAGGGCAGCGTGCCGCTGCCAGCCCTGCCTCGGGCTCCCGCTCTGATCTCCTGGGCACAGAGAGGGACGAGGCGGTAGCTCTGGTGTCCACCCAGCTCGCCCGGAGGATCCTGTGCGACTCCATGGCTGTGCTGGCAGGGCTGGCCCCTGGAGGCACCCACAGTTAAAGGCAGAGAGGTTTACACAGCTCACAGTTTGTAGAGGTTTCCGTCCACGATCAGCTGGCTGTAAGGCAGAGTGGCACGTGGCAGCGGGCATCAGAGAGGAGAAACAGTTCTTGGTGCCCATTTGGTAGAAAAGCAACAAGGGAAATTTCACCTGATCTTTCTGCCCCTTCTATCTTATCCAAACTACTGGAGGAGGTGGTGCAAACCAATCAGCGTCCTGGGTCAGTCCGCACACACTCGGGATTTAGCCACTTCTGGAGAAGCCCCATGACCGCGTGAGGCTGGGAGGGGACATCTAGACATGAGCCATGATGCTGTGTGCGTGTGTGTGCATAGCTGTGTGTATGTGTGCGCGTGTGCACAAAAGAGCCTCCGGAAGCTGGAGCTTCCCTTCTCGGGTAGACAGGTCACGCTGAGCAGCCGTCCCATGGCTGGCTGTGCAGGAAGTCACATTCTCTGCACAGAAGGTGCCCAGCTTCCGGGTTCTCCGTGCCCTGACCCTAGGCGGAGGCGCTCGCCAGAGGCCACTGCTCAGGGAAGGGTGAGGAGGGGACTGCACCCCGAACGCAGCCCAGGGGACGGGCGGAAGAGGCACCACCTAGCGGAGTGGAGCAGGGTGTGTGGAGCTCGCGTGCGAGGCAGACAACACGGGGCCGGGTGGGTGGGCACCCACAGCACTGGGCGAGACAACACGGGGCCGGGTGGGTGGGCACCCACAGCACTGGGCGTTCGGAAGTCTAACCTTGCTGGAAGCCACTCTGACCATCGAGGGCCTCGTGCGTGCAGGACGGAAGTCTCTTGACTTCTGGGGCGTCTCTGCTTTGTTATTTATTTATTTATTTTTTTGCTTTTTTTTGAGACAGGGTCTCGCTTTGTAGTTCAGGCTGGCCCTGAGCTCACTATGGTGCCCAGGCAAGCCGCCGCGAACTCAGCAATCCTCCTGTCTCTGCCTCCCGAGTGCTGGGATGACAGGCGTGAGCCACCACGTCCGGCTCTGCTTTGTTATTTTTGTGCTGAACTGTGAGCCCAGCACTCAATGCTTTTACAGAGGAAGCCGCTTGGGGTCTGTTTTCTGATTTGCAACGTAGAATTTCCTGAAAGGATCTGGGGGCTGTGACCAGAAGTCTCTGAAGTTACTTTCCATTCCTGAAGCAGTGTGTGTGTGTGTGTGTGTGTGTGTGTGTGTGCGCGCGCGCGCGCGTGCGCACAAGTGCATGTGAACTACCAGTATCAGTTAGTGAGCCCTTACATTCATCACCCATCTATTCTCTGTGTGTCTATCTGCCTGTCTGTTGTCTGTCCATTCATCTTTACCAACTCATCTTAATCACTGCAAAGGACACTGAAGCTAGGCACAAGTTTGGAATCCCAGCCCCTTCAGATACTGAGGCAGGAGGACTGTAAATTCAAGGCCAGCCTCGGCAACTTAGCAAGGCTTTATCTCCAAAGATAAATACTAGAAGGGCTAGGGGTGCACCTAGCTTGGGCCCTGAGTCCCATCCCCAGAACTTCAAAAACAAAAACAACTAAAAAGCCATTGTGGTGGTACATGCCCATAATCCCAGCACTCAGTAGGCTGAAACAGGAGGATCACCTCAAGTTCAAGGCCAGCCTGGGCTACATAATCAATTCAAAACCAGCCTGAACTATATAGTGAAAAAAAAAAACCCAAATATACTTATAAATAATTTATAGTTCTGGCAGCACCCGATGAGCCACGAGAGGGTGGCATACAGAGGAGCTACATACAGAGCAGCTTTGGAAAGTCCACACCAGAATACACAAAAACATCACGTGGTGCTCAGTCACATGTGCAACTTCTGCGTTATTATGGACCAGCTCAAATTAATATATTTTTTTTGAGACAGGGTCTCGCTTTGTAGTTCAGGCTGGCCCTGAGCTCACTATGTAGCCCAGGCAAGCCTGGAACTCAGCAATCCTCCTGCCTCTGCCTCCCGCGTGTTAAATTAATTTTTAAAAACCTATATGAGGGGCCGGAGGGTTAGCTCAGTGGTTCCGGCGCCTGCCTCACAAGCGTAAGGTCCTGGGTTCGATCCCCGGTAACCACATACAATGCTGGGCATGGAGACTCACGCCCACCAGCAATCAATACTACATACCACAGTGCCGGGCGTGGTGGCTCACGTCTGTCATCCCAGCACTTGGGAGGCAGAGACAGGAGGATTGCTGAGTTCGAGGCTTGCCTGGGCTACATAGTGGGCTCAGGGCCAGCCTGAGCTACAAAGCGAGACCTTGTCTCAAAAAAAGAAAAAAAAAACCTATATGAGTTAAAGATTCTAAACTAGGAAGGGACCATTTTCAGGAAATTATTGTTTTCTACACTTCTACTTTGTACTGTCCAGTTTCCAGGGCTGTGCTACATTTTAAACATTATCAAGACAGACTTCCCATGCTATGAAATTCTCCTTTAAACTGCACATGTGGCCTCCTTAGAATATTCTGTCTGTTCATGTGCAGCCGCCCGCTGCACTTCTTGGATGAAGGCCCTCGGCGGGGGTACAGGTGTCCATCCGGTCGGCTCCCCAGCTGAGAGGCGGGTCCCCATCTAACTGCGCTCAGGGGCCCAAGCAGCCCGGACTTTCACACACCTGTGCTGCTGTATCTTTATTTGTATTCACCCACGTCTGCAGGACGTAACGCACAGTCCTCTCAGGAAGTTGGTGCATGGACACACCCCTCAGTCCTTTCTTCTCCTCTTCTTCCTCCATCTCTTATTTCTCTTCCATTTTACGGAGGACACATCTCCTGGTTCCTATCGTCCATCCTTTATTTTGGTCTTTATTTATTCTTTGGGGTTCAACATACCAGAGAAGCCACGTAATTCTGAAGCTGGTGCACCTGCTTTGGTTCTGATGGGGGAAAGCTATCCTGTGTGTGTGTGACTTCACTGCACATTTTGAGCTACAGCTGTCTTATCGATTCCTTTCTAGTTTTCTGAACAAATTAGTCTGTAATTTTTTATTTTTTTCTATTTATTGCTGACCCTTTTGGATTTATGAGGCTGTGTGAGAGGAATTATGTATTTTACACACACGTGTTTGGCATGACAATAAATCCCCTCCACCAAAACCCTGCAGATTGGCCTCAATTCAATACCAAGCCCCGATTTCATTACTTGGGGTTTCCGCTGACCCAGCGGGACATTGTAGGGGTGTGTGTGTGTGTGGGGAGATGGGGGTTCCCCAGAAGGATCTTGCCCAGGGGCCCGGTGGGCAGAGCTCACTGCCAGTCGTTTTCAGCCTTGGCACGGTGCTCCTGAGGGGAGTCTGGGCCAGGGAACTAATGAGAAACCAGGCCACACCTCCTCCCACAGCCCCAAGGGCTAGGGCTATAAACGACCTCCGTGGGCGGAGGAGGAGAAGTATATCCATCCAGGTGCAGACACATTTTATATCGCCCCTGAGCCGGCTCCAGCACACAGAGGCAGTGTCGGGAAGGGAGGCTGCCCAGCAAGGCCCTCCCCGCAAGGTCTCCTCTGATCTGCGGTACCTGCTCAGCCCAATCAATCTTGACACTAGTCTCAGGAGAAGTCATTATTTCTCATAGAAAATGGTTATTTCTCCGTTAAACCCCACGTTTAATTTTCCAGTGATCTGTCTCTTTCTGCATCCTGTTTACACCCCCCACAAAAAAAACCCACCCTGTGCTCTGCTTTTGTGAGCCACACCCCAAGTCAGAGCCTCAGCCCTCGGATTCCCTTCCCTGCACAGCCACAGCCGGCTCTCACATAACCCACGTGCAAAAACCGCCAGGCAGTTTACAGAGAGGGACAGCCACGCACTGCTGGGGACACGGGGGTACAGGTTCCAACACGCCTCTCACGCCCACACTTGGGTGTTCAGTTGCCAGGGGCCTGGGAGCTGGCTGAGCTTACTGCCCTTCCAGACAGTGCTGGCCCTATGCCCAGGATTTCAGCCCTGGCCCGCACCCAAGTGGCTTCTGGGAGCCCAAGACGTGCACAGAGGTCCCCATAATTTCCCAGGGTCCTGCCCTGTTTGCGCACACCATGGCAACCGTGCTGTCAAGCTGCATATCCGCACTTGTCCCCCAGCCAGTGTCCCCTTCACTCCAGGCAGAGGGCCTGACGGCTCCAGCTGTCTCAACCTGGTGCTGCTCCACCTCTGATGAGGGTGTGCTGGGCCTCAGCCCTGTGCCTGGCTCTGTAGAGCCTGCACCCTCTCATCAGGCCCCGGGGGCTTCCAGCTCCTCCGGCCTGGCCTGCTCTGCTGGTCCCCACTCAGCACCCCGCACGGCACACAAGGCCGCAGGGCCTCCACCTGGGCTGCCTCCCTCCCCCTCTCCTCCCCTCCGCCCCCTCCTCTTCTTGTACCTGCTCCCCTGCCAACACACCTGGTCTGGAGAGCCCAGGGACAGGGCGACAGGCTGACTTCTCCACGCCTTGTTTCCAGGCCTCAGCAAGGAGCAGGAAAGAGTGGTCAGCGCAAAGGAGGGGAGCCGGGACAGGGCGCAGGGCTCTGCCTCGGGTCACCTCACCGGGGGTTTCCAACCTCCACACCAGCCAGCACCTCGCTCAGTCTCACCCGGAGCCACACAACGGACTGGCAGACTGCGGCCAGCACCAGCACGCGGCAGCCCCGGTCTCAGCAAAGCCACGCATTAGCAAGCGAGGCCGAGTCCGGATTTGGGCCCAGCCATACAGGGCTGGGAGGGCTGGTCCTTTCTTTCCTGTTTTGGTCACAGTTTTGAACCCAGACGTCAGGGGCGTCAGGGTTCAAAACAATGGTAAAACCAGGCCTCCTGTGCAGGAGAGCAACAATTCACAGGAACTGTGTGTGTGCTTCCTAGGTCGGTGGCAGATGAAGGGCCTCGGGGCTGGTACAGGGATTTCAGCTAAACTGAAACAACTAAGGGCCCCTCTTTAAATCTGTGACTCAGACTGAAACACTGCCCAGCTTGCGGTTTGTCCAGATTTCACATTTAACCTGGTGTGTTGTTTTTCTTTTGCCAAACCTAGCTGCCCTGGCCCAAGCCTCAGGGTCTGTAGAGGACGCGAGGATGTGTGGACTGGGCGTGGCGTGGCTTAGCGCGGGGGCGGGGCGAGAGCGGGAGGCGGGGCGAGAGCGCGTTAAGGGGCGGGGCAAGGCGCGCAGGGGCGGGACGAGCCCCCGCAGAGTCACGCTGGCCAGAAACGCGGGGGCGGGGCTGGCGCGCACGGCCACGTGACGGCGGTTGCCAGGGTGAAAGGTCGGCTGGCTGGCGACACTCCCAACATGGCGGCGGCCGCGGCGGCTGCGCGTAGCCCGGGAGCCCGAGCGCCACGCCCGCCCCCGTCCCCGCCTCGGGCCACGCAGCTGCCGGGGCTACTGCTGCTGCTGGCCGCGGCGGGCCCGGGCGCGGTTGGCGCGGCGGGGCTGTACCGCGCGGGCGAGGATGCCGTGTGGGTGCTGGACAGCGGCAGCGTGCGCGGGGCCACGGCCAACAGCTCGGCCGCGTGGCTCGTGCAGTTCTACTCCTCGTGGTGCGGCCACTGCATCGGCTACGCGCCCACGTGGCGGGCGCTGGCCGGGGACGTGCGAGGTGAGGCCCTGCGCGCCGCGCCTGGCTCCAACCTGGCCCGCGTCAAGTCCCCGGCGCCCCGCGAGGGGCCCCCGCGGGTCTCCCACCGTGGAACACCTGCCCTTTGCAGCCCCCGGAGCTTCAGCCCGGGCCGCTGCCCTCAGCCCTTCCCGACCCTCACCGCTGTGAGTGCACCGCACGGCCCGGCAGCTGCGCCCTTTAACCATTCTCTCAGCCATTCCTCTCCAAACGCCTCGCCGTTCCCTGCCCTTGCCGTGGGCGTCATCCCCTCCTGGGGCGGACTCCAGCCACGTGGAGGTTAGCACAGTGAGCCACGACTTGGAAGCCAGTGCCGGGGACTGCTCTGTGGAAGCAGAGGAAGCTCCACGAGGCGTCTTGGTGGCTGCCTCGGCCCCGGACCACAGCTTTGAGACACTGGGGTGGGGTTCACCCAAACGCTGGCGCTTCCGCGCTTTCTCGGTGCGCAAGTTATCCCACCTGCTGTAAGGGGCAGAGGTGTAGCTTGAGGGGGGTTTGCAGCCCCTTCCGGCAGGCTGGGCTTGTAAAGTGGAATTGAGGGCTGAGGTTTGGCCGGACTACTCGCTACTGTTGCTTCTAACCTCTAATTACAGATTTCACTGGGCAAGAGCGATTACAAATTGTTACTCTCCCTTCCTGCACCTTTGTTTTGAGGTCTCGCCTCTAACCCTGCGGTGTTCTCCTGGTGTTCAGACAGAAAAAACGGGGAGGGGGCGCAGGGGTCCGGCCCAGGCGTGCTTTCCCAAGCCACATCCACCCATTTTTTTTTTTTAATTTTGAGACCTCTCTGGGTATCAAATTCTCCTGCCTCAGCATCTTTGAAAGTTGGGAGCATGTGGGCGCACCACTAACTCTTAGCTAAAACTTTTTTTCCCCCCAAGTACACAGTTGTAAATGACTATCTTTAAAGTGCATCCTCTTATCTCCGTGTTGGGGCTAATTCTAGTGGATTTGTTCTCTTGGATTTCAAGTTTTCTTAAGTTCTTAGCACTCGGCAAAACTGAGGCTAGAGACTGAAAGAAGGAGCCAGAAAATTCGTAGTGTTTTTTTTTTTTTTTTTTTTTTTGGTCCTTTGAGAAAACAGCAGCGACAAGGCATTCAGTAAACTAGAGGATTTTTTTCATTTCTTGTTTTTATTCAGTAGCAGAGATACAGATGTGTAGATCTGGTGGGACTTGTCACCTGTGGGGTGGTTTATTCTCAGATTAGTATCCGAAATGTGAACGTCATAAGCCAGATTGAAATATTGCAAGCAGCTCTGTCACTGAAGCAGCGTGTCGGGCAACCCGAAAACTGTCCTTGGAACTTGGGAGGAAGCTGACTTCTGACAGTGAGACAGGCAGGTCCATACTTAATGGGGCCGTACACTTAAGTAAATAAGGCTGCTAGAAAGGGCTGGCTGTTGGCCAAGCCACGCAGGAAGACGGGCCTGAGCCTGGATGGAGATCTGGCTGGAAGGGAAACAGCCTGTTGGGCAGGAGCACGGTGAGGAGGGGAGGGGATGGACGGCTTGGCAGAGGATGGGGGAGGACGCCGAGGTGGGGCGTAACCCCGGGGAGTGGTCTCAGGGTCCCCAGAGCTTGTTCCAGGGCGGAGCTCCACAGAGCAGAGTCACCTGGAGACGGTCAGCCCGGGGTCAGCCCAGTTCGGGAGGCCAGGGGGAGCGCAGGGTTCTGTCGGCACAGGCCCTGGGCTGGAGGGTCGCTGTTCTTCGGGACAGCTGCCCAGAGGCTCACGGCACGGGAGGGGAGACATATTCCCCAGGAATGTAGGGGAAGCTCCTCCCTCAAGGGTGGCAGCTCCCTGTGCTGCTACCACCTCCGTGTGGTCTCCTTGTGTGACTGGCTCAGGGAGGGTGCCCCCTGCACTGCAGAGAGGTTTTAACCCCTTGGGGTCCTGGACCTTGCATGCGCCCCTCAGGCGCCTCTCCCAGCTCTCTCTGAAATGGCATCACACCCATCACCCCCAGCCACACCAGTCCCTACACCAGTGTGGCCACTGTCGGGGAGTTGCTATATGGGGGTCCTGAGATAGGAGAGGGCTGTGCCACCTGCCCATTCTGCCAGCTGAAGGGAGTAGAAAGGGAAGGGCAGTCCCAGCAACCCCTGCCAGCCCCCTACGGGCAGCTGTGGGTACCTGTGTTTCCTTCAGAGTCAGGTTGAACTTTCTCTGTTTACTGGCTTTGTGTTTTTTAAAATAATTGTTTTTCGGCTGAGGATTTAGCTCAGTGGTAATGCTGCCTGCCTTGCAAGCTCAAGGTTGTGAGTTCAACCCCCAGTACTGTCAAAAAAAAAAGTTGTTTGTGGAAAGTGATTTAACAAACAAAAGATCCACTGTTAGGTGAACCACAGTCACGCCCGCTTTGGGGACCTGCCTTAGGCCTGTCACGTCTGAGTGCTCGGCTCCTGAAAATCATTTGGTGCAGGCTGCGTGATTCCTGCAGTGGTGATGGGACTGGCCTGCGTAGCCCCACACAGGGTGTTTCTGCAGGGTGTCTGGACAGCAGCAGGCCTGAGAGGAGCATGCGTCCCTGGGGTTCCCCGGCGGCCCCGGGGTCTGTCCTCTCCCTGTCACAGCGCCCTGGAGAGCAAAGCACAGGGTAGCAGGGGAGGAAGGGCTGAGGTCGGCTCCAGAGCGCTCTGTGAGGACTGGAGTTGTGGGACACCTCGAGTACTTTTAGAGTCACCTGCAGGGGGTGCTGGAGGCCATGGCGCCAGAGGCAGAGCACGGTGGAGTCAGCCAGGGTCTGACAGCCAGGGGCAACCTGGAGCTGAGTCCAGAGCCCTGCAGGCTCACCTGTATCTCTGGAGGGCAGCGGGGAGTGCATGGTGGGCATTGGACAGGATATGGGCACAAGCTGCAGTCTTGTAGGTGGGACAGGGTGCCCTGTGGCAGCTGCCGGCTCATGGCCCTGCCTGAATGCCTTCCCTGAGCACCTCTTTCCTCTACGTCTGCTGATGGGCCCTGAGGTGCTCCCCACAGGACCTGTTATCTGGAGGAGGTGCAGGTCAGGGGGGGACCTCAGGCCAGGGCGGGCAGGAGAGGGTGGGCCCTGCTGTCCAGCCAGGAGGCTGTTTTGCAGCTAACCAAGGCAGGACACCAGCCCAGCCTCGAGGAGTGGCTCTCACTGCCCCGGGTTGCTGCAACCATGTGAGACCCTGGGCTGCAGAGCACCACTGTGGTGCCAGGCCTGGGCCACACCACGCAGGGGTCCCGGCTCAAGGGTTGGGGACTGGGTCCCTCAGAAGCAGGTCCCTTTCGTTCCTGCCTGTCGCTTCCGGTGCTTCAACACTGAACTAACAGGGACTTGTTGATCTCACTCTGGCGGGGCTGTGTGAACGCTGAGGGCCACATCTGGTTTGGGCCAAGTGCTGGGAAAGCAGAGGACGTGGTGGTGGGCCTGGCGGCTCCCGGCTGAGGCCCTTGGCTCCATCCCCAGCACAGGGAGACAGTAGAGGCACCCGGCTCCACTGGCACCATCGGGGTAGGGTGGCATCTCCTGCATATCCCACACCTGCCACCTGAACTTGGAGTTTATCCAGGAAATCTTTGCTCTCTGGGAGGGCTGTGGGGTCTGAAATGGGGCCTGGAGCCTCCCAGCTTGCGCCGACCTCGGGAGCTGAAGGAGTGGGCTCATCCCTCAGGCACAGGCCTGTGGTGTGTTCCTACAAACCTCAGGGGTTCTTTAATTTTGCCCAGAATCTTCTCCCAGAGCTAACTGATGGTTGTGCATAAATGGGACCTCGTGGGCTTTTTCACCAGCCCCTGATGGGCAGTGCTGAAGGCCGCTCCTGCGAGGGTCCGCAGTTGTACTCGACAGAGAAGTCCGAGGTGAGTCTTAGTCTACTGTGTGAGGGAGCTTAATTACTTCACAGCCCACAGTGCCGAGCTAGCCCAGCTGTGGTGCGGGAGTGAGCAGTTGTCCCGGGACTTGGTTCCTTTCCCCATGGAACCCTCCAGGGCCGTGACGCTGGCGCCCTTTGACCCCGCGTCCCAGGCGTCCCAGGCAGCCCGTGAGTGCATTCATTCAGAGCGCCCCTGCCTTTGTGTGGTGGCCCAGACAGGTGGGAGAGGCCGGGCGGGAGGTGCTGCTGGATGGCGCAGACCCTGAAGCTAAGCCTTTCAGCGTTGTGCATTCGGTTTGGTAAGATGGGCGGCGGAGTCCTTTGTGCTGCTGTGAATACCACCCATCTGCCGCTCGCAGTGACTGCTGGTGCCTCCCCTGTGCCGGTGGCGCCTGTGTAACCGACATTCTCCCGTCTGCTACGGCTGGTTTTCAGCCAGACAAAGACCTGTCAGGAGGCCCGGGGTGCGCGCTGGCGAAGTCCGAAAGCTCTTCCCAAGAGCCCCAGCCTGGCGAGGCCGTGAACGAAGCAGAGAGCTTGTGCTCTGGAGGGAGGAGCCGGCACAGGGCAGAAGCAGAGCCAGAGGTGGCTGCAAAGGTGCCTGCTGGGGCAGCGGGGTCCCAGGAGATGCACGCTGAGCGAGCCCGTGGGGCTGCCTGTGGCCCCGCCTGTGGCCTCATGAGCAGCGCCTCCTGTTCCTGTGAGGTTTTCTGGCCGCTCTCTGGGGGCCGAGGGCAGAGCCGCAGGAAGTCGTGCCCCAGGTGCTGACGTGCGGAAGTGGGGTCTGCCCAGCCCAGAGGCGGCCGGCAGGTGGTGAGGCCGGGCAGGGCTCCTCTGCCTCAGGCTGGCTGAGTGTGAGGCTCCCGGAGGCAGGAGCGAGGCTCTGGCCTGCCGTGGGGCTGCAGTCATGGGTCCTGCAGGTGGACGTGGGCAGGGCGGCCCCTTGCACGGACGTGTGGCCCCAGTCTGTGCATGTTGCCCTCTGGCTGGCCTCCTCCTGTGGCCTGCTGTTGAGGAAATAGTGCCTCAGACTTGGAAATGACCCCCTGGGAGGACCTCACGTCCCGTTCCTGGCGCCCAGGCCCCCCCCCCCCACTGTCTGACCGGCATCCACGGGCCAGCCTGGGGCCGGAGTGAGCACACAGCCATGTCAGAGGCACAGGCCTATGTCTGTGCGGCCGGCCCTGCTGGGCATGAGCTCCACCTCCCCTGTTGTCACCACGCAGGGCCGGGCTTGACCCGCTGGAAGTCAGTGGGGACGTTCCGGCAGATCCGGCGTGGCCAGCGGGAACCTGGGTGAGGCATGCTACCCTGCCCTGGCTGCCAGTTGTTCCAGATCCCTCAGTGCCAGTGCCGTAGCTTTAGCTGTTTGCCATCAGGACGAGGGTGTCACACTGGTTAAAAATGTGGGGAACGGGCTCGAGATTTAGCTCAGTGGTTCCGGCGCCTGCCTCACAAGCACAAGGTCCTGAGTTCGGAACACTGAGAAGTTTTCTTTTAAGACCATATTCTTCCAGCTGATTCTGCCCATTGCACCATGGGAGTGTGGACGGGAGAAGTCTCCACTGTCCCTGGGACTCTGCAAGGGAGAGTTCCACACTCACGCACGCGCCGTGAGGGCCCTGGGGCTGGGCCTCCTGCCTTGCTCCTGGTGCCCTGGTTCTCAGG
Organism: Thryonomys swinderianus; assembly: GCA_004025085.1. Lineage (NCBI taxonomy): Eukaryota > Metazoa > Chordata > Mammalia > Rodentia > Thryonomyidae > Thryonomys > Thryonomys swinderianus. The sequence continues at coordinate 11,358 of PVIC010016805.1, read as the reverse complement.
GGCGAGGCAGTGTGGGGTGGACAGAGAGGAGGATGGGCATCATGTGTCATGCCCGACAGCCCTGGCACCGCAGGATGGAGACGAAGTTTGGTGTCCACAATGGTGGAGCCACCTTGGTGGGGACCCCAGGGATGGAGGCCCCGGAGCCAGCAGATGTGCTTGGTGTCAGGGACCCCAGACAGTGAGGTTGCCTCCAAGTAATGCGTGCTTGAGGAGAAGGCACCCTGTACCCTGGGAGAGGCGCAGCTGGGCGCCTCCTGGGCCCCACCCCGGCCCCTCTAGGCTGTCCTGGCAGTGGTGGTCGCTGGCTGGGGCTGTGCACTTGGGGTCTTGTGGAGCCGCTTTTCACCTTCCTGCCCTCTCAGCAGAAAGCTGCTGCAGCCAGGCGCGGTGTGCACACCCACCATCCCAGCACTCGGGAGCCTGCGGTGCGAGAAGTTCAAGGCCAGCCTGGCTACATGGCGAGACCCTCTGTAAAAAATAAATAAGTAAAGCAAGTAAAGAAAAAGTGCCACAGGGCCAGGCATGCAGCTCAGTGGCAAAGTGCCTGTCTAATATTGGTAAGTCCTGGATTCGATCTTTGACACTGAAAAAATCTGGAAAAAAAAAAAAAAAAAAAGGCTCTGCACAGGTGGGTGGAGCTGTACAGACGAGTCCTGGGGAGCAGCAGGAGTCTGGGGTGGGCCCTGGGGAGTCACCGCAGAGCCCGAGGGCGAGCAGCACGCAGCAGCGGGAGGGCGGCGCGACACCGCTCTGTGCTGGCCGCTGCCATCTGCCGCGCTGACTGGGTGGAGCGTTGACCGTGGTCCTCTCGGCTCTGTCAGCTCCGGCTCTGTCAGCTCCAGCGGGGAGCGCGGCCTGGGGCAAACGTGCGCTGCGACTCTTCCCACCCGCTTTCTCCTGATGCACAGCAGTTTCCTATTGGAGCAGCGCCTGGTTGTGGTTTCAGAAAGAGGTGTTTGTCGCTCTCTGCTCCCCTTTGGTGCCTGGGATGGAGTCAGGGCCTCGCACACCAGGCCCAGGCCTGGTGCCGACTCGACTCGGGGAAGTGTGTGGGTGCGCAGGTGTAGAAGGGTGGCAGCAGGACGACACCGGCATCCCGATGGGACTGTTGGCCATGGGCTGGCGCAGGGCAGCACCCAGGTAGGCAGGGCCTGTTGGTTGCCATGACCACAGCTGCGAGCTCCTGTCCTTAGGAGGAGGTAGAACCGTAAGATGGCCGAAGTTGACTGTCTTCCAGGTGCCCAGCTGTGGGCACCAGCGCCCATGTTCCCATGGCTTGGGCCCTCTGGGGGCCTTTGCTGTGCTGTGAGTGCCCGTGGCCCGGAGGAAGGGCCACGCAAGGCCCAGAAGCAACTGTGTCCGTGCCAGGGCTGCCAGCACCCGGAGAGGGCCTCCTTCTGAGACTTAGGGGCCTCTGAGGCTGAGCCCAGGAGCTCTTGAGACGGTCACAGCAAGTTGTGAGTCTGTTCTGAGGAGCCCTTCTTGCTGTTGTGCCCGAGAGTCGGCTGGAGGGCAGGCCAGGGACTCCCGCCTCCTGAACACCTTCGCCTGTGGACGTGTGCTGTGTGCTGTGCGGGCACCGGCCTGGGGCAGGGACGGGGCATCTCCCGGCTGCTGCCCACGGAAGCAGCGTGCTTCGGTTATGATCATCGGGAGAGGTGGCGGGCTCCTGCCCCTGAGGGATCCAGCGAAGGGTCCTCAGCCAGAGCGCCGTGAGGACCTGGCCTCCGCATTTCACAGACGAGCCAGGGTCGGGCGCTGTGCACAGCCCACAGAGCCAGGAGGGCGGCGGGTGCAGGCCCCTCAGTGGAGATGCCCCGGGGTGCTGGCCTCGCTGGGATCTCGTTTCAAATGAGGCAGCAGGGCTGTGGCCGTGTGACCGAGGGTACGTGGGGAAGGAGCCAGCGCTGGGCTGGTGGGAGAGTCCTGCTCCGGGCTGTGGATGGAAGAGCCGGCCCTGAAGTCCGCGGAGATCTAGGCACGAGTGGGAGACCTGAGTGCAGCCCAGGCACAGGGCGTTCCACTTCCGTCTCCTGTTTATGTGCTGGACAGTTTCCTACAATTAGGAGAAAACCTGAAGCGGTGCTCCCTTCCTGTTGCATCGCCCACACACCGCGAGCATGTGGGGGCCGGTTGTCTCCGAGGCCTGTGCCTGGGGGTCCCCACCGAGCTGGCAGGTCCTGAGCTTGCTGCCCATCAGTTTGAAGTTCGGCAGGAACCAGCGGGCTCCACAGTGCGCCGTGGTGGAGGGTGTATCTAGCCTGTGGCACAGGTGTCACCCCCTCCCCTGCCACACAGGAGGGCCCGAAGGGTGGCTCGGGGGCTGTGGCTGGCACTGCCATCTTCTGAGCGTGCAGGATGCCCTGGGGTGCCGTGCAAGGCCCTGTGCTGAAGGACTGTGTCCTGCTCCCCAGACTGGGCCGCCGCCATCCGAGTTGCTGTCCTGGACTGTGCAGAGGAGAAGAACCAGGAGGCCTGCCGCACCTACGACATCCACTTCTACCCCACCTTCCGGGTGAGTGCTGTCCCGGCCTGTGATGGCCTCTGTCCTCGCCGGGTCCTCTGAGCCGGACCTCCACACTGGCGTTTGCTGCCTCTTCCCGGTGTGGTCCTGGCCGCTGGAGACCTGGTGGGACCGACGTTGCCAGCAGGGCACCCGAACGGCCTGCTGAGTGCAGAGGATGCGAGCGCCGGCTGTCCCCGCACGTGGCCCTCACAGCCCCTGTGGCCTGCGTGGCCGTGCTGCCTCAGTGCACCTGTGCGTGCTCTGCTGGCCGCCAGTCACCACCCCCAGCCAGCCGTGCCCAACTGTCACCCCCCACAACACTCCCATGGACAAGGTTGTACCTGTTTCTCCCACTAGGGGGCGGAGGGGGCTTCAACCCCTGTGCAGGTCCACTGTGCAGGCCCGTATACCCACCTGGCAGCACCCAGCCTCTCTGGAAGCATATGGTGCCTTTGGGTCATTTCTGAGGATCCCAGGATGCCCAATAACCTATACACCCGGGCACCCGTCTTGCATCTTCCCAGACTGTGTTTATACGCCAGGGCTTGCTGCCTGGTGCCCAGCCGGCGTATGCTGCCAGGCACCTTGCCAGGCCCATGGCCACTCGGCCCTTGGTACTCCTCTTGCCTTCTTGTCCTGGTTTGGTGGCGTCAGATGTTTCCTATTTTGTTTCTCCTTTTAACGTCACCGGGCCACGCAGTGCTGTGTGGACCGGGCCTTTGTTCTGCTGCCCGTGATGCTGGAGGATTGGCTGGGTGGTGGGGCCGGGAGCTCGCTGGTGCCTTCTGTCCACTCCTAGGGCCAGCCCTGCCTTCCCGGCTGCTCTGTAGGGGCCTTTGCAGACACTCGCTGCAGGTGTGGGGGCGGGATGTCGCTGCCCAGGAGCTTGTCTTCCCACTGCCTGGAGCGTGCCTTGATGGAGACAGCCGTGTAGAAAGCCGTCTCGTCCTCTGTCTCTGGCCTCATGCCCCCGTAATCCCGTGTGGTCACGAGCACTGCACGTGATGCCCAGAGTGGAGGGAAGTGCCGTCTTCACACCCCTGGTCACAGCTCTGGCACGGGTGCCCACCTGACCTCTGTGCACCTGGCGGGGTCGCTGGCCTCCAGGGAGATGTAAAGAAGTGTGGCTGGTCCTTATCTAGGATTTTGGGGAGCTGGCTGGAAGTCTGGTGCCCAGAGACTGGTCATTTTATGGAGGCTTAGCCATGTGCAGACTCCCCAGCTGTCGATTACTTGTTGTGTTTTTTCTCTAGTATTTTAAAGCATTTACGAAGGAGTTTACAACGGGAGAAAACTTTAGAGGTAAGGGCCGGAAGCTGCCCCGTCCCCTCCGCTGCCGCCTCAGCCAGTCAGAGAGACGGCGGTCTGAGCACTGCGCCAGGACCGCTGCCCGCTTTCCTGCTGGGGAGCAGACCCGAGCGGAGTGAGGGAGGGTGTCTCACGTTCTTGTTGTGTGTTTTGCCTTTCTTGGAGAAAGGAGCAGCGAGATTTTTCCTGTGAAGTTTTGTATGCGCGCGTGTGTGGTTTTGGGGCTTCACACTGAGCTACATTCTCTGCCTTTTCTTCTTCTTTTTATTTTGACAAGGGGTCTCACTAAGTCAGCAAGCTTCCCAACCGGCTCAAACTCAGACTCATCCTGCCTCAGGCCCCAGAGTACTAGGATAGCAGACGTGCCAACACACCCCGCTTGAAAGTGAATTTTCTTTTGAAAACATTTTTGAGACAAGTCTCTCTGTGCAGTTCAAGCTGGCCTTGAACTAACTCCCTGCACAGCCCACACAGAGCTCCTTCTGCCTCAGCCTGCTGAATGCTGGGATGGCAGGTGTGCACCCCCACATCGGCAGAAAAGTGTTTGAAGCGGTGTTCAAGCAGCTTGTGGGCGGGGCTGTTAGACTTTTGGGAGTGAGCCCAGCCAGGCGAGCAGTGCCCCTGTCGAGGCCCGGAGCGCGGCTGGCCCCTCCCTGTGTCCCTCAGTGTGGGGAAACGGTACTCGAGAGGCTCGGACTGTGTCTGTGTCCCGGGGCCCCTGCCCTGTGGCATCGTGTCACACGGGCACTGCTGTGCACATGGTGCATGTTGTTGGGCGGCCCGAGCTGGGGCGGCTGCTCGGGCACAGACCTGACCTGGGGCCGTGACGGAGGCTGCTCCCGGCAGGGCCTGATAGGGAGCCGCGCACGGTCAGGCAGACCATGATCGACTTCCTGCAGAACCACACGGAGGCCAGCCGGCCGCCGGCCTGCCCAGCCCTGGACCCGATCCCGTGAGTAGGTGGTGTAGAGTGGGCGGGGCCTGGGCATCCCTTCCCTGCCCCAGCGTGAGTGGTGTGTGAAGTCAGCTGCAGCGGTGGCCGCTTGTGGTCACCAGGCCACTGAAAGCGGCTCTTCTCTCCCGCAAGGCCCGGGGACATCCTTGCCCTCCTCGGCAGCCGCAGTGGCCGCTACGTGGCCGTGCTGTTTGAAAGCAACAGCTCCTACGTGGGAAGAGAGGTACTACTGCACAGGGCTGCGCCACTGTGGGGGTGGGGTGGGCGTGGCTTGAGCCCGAGGGCGGTGGGGCCTGATGTCTTAGGGCACAGTGTCCACTTTCCAGTGGAGTGACAGGTCTGTGGCAGAGGCCGTGAGGGTGAGAGTGCCCGCAGAGCGTGAGCTGTGGCCGCCTTTATCTGAGAAGAGCCACTGCCCTACCCCTGGGTCGCCTGGCCAGGCCTCGGAGGGGTGGGGTGCCTGGGGCTTTTCGTGGATCGTAGATGCCCCTGCTGTGCCCTTCTCCCACCAGGAAGCCAGTGTGTAGGGCCACCCTAGCCAGGTAAGGCAGGGGCCGTGCTTGCAGGAGGGACCTGCGCAGGCCATGGCTTGTGACTGGGCTGGGGCCGTGCTGCTCCGGGCCACGCGCCTCCCACAGGGCCGCCGGGGCGGAGCCGCTGTGTGGGAAGGGGCCGGCCGGCACCTCCGTGGAAGGTGTCAGTGTAAAGGGGAGTGAAGGTTCTTAATCGGTGCCTCCCTGAGCACTCTGGGAGCTCTGCATGAGAGTGGAGCTCCGCCCACACTGTCCCCTCCCAGCTGACGGACACGTCTCGTGAGTTGCCTTTCAATGCCGCGAGCGTTACGGTTCGGCGATGTCTCGCGTGCAGCACACGTGGAGCCCTCCCGCAGCCGGTGCTGCCCTCGGTGCCTGGCGCTCTGGGCTCTGCGTCATGTTAATGACGGGCACACGTGTCTCACCGCCTGGCCTCGGGGAGGGCGCCCTGCGAGGGGCCGTGGGGTTTTCGAGCTCGCTGCCATCCTCGGCAAGAGCAAGCTTCCCTCGTTGCCCAGGTGATTTTGGACCTGATTCCGTACGAGAACATCCAGGTGAGCAGAGCGCTGGACGGGGACAGGGCCGTGCTGGAGAAGCTTGGCGTGACCTCAGTACCTTCCTGCTACCTGATCCACCCCAATGGCTCTCATGGACTGATTCACGTGTGAGTGCCCGTGTGGTGTGGGGTAGGCCGTGGGGAATGCTGGGCTGGGTTTTCCAGGGTTCCCACCCAGCGGTCCCCTGTCCTGAGCTGCCCACTGGTCTCACTGGGCCTGCTGGGAAGAGGGACCCTCCTATGACCTTGGCCCTGTGGCGGGGCCTAGACACAGGACACAGCCGGGTGGGCTGGGAAAGGTGGAATAGGGGGACACAAGGTGAGTATTAAGGCAGCAGGAGGAAGCCGCAGCCCCGTGCTCCGGGCCTGTCCCGCTGTCTCCTCCCAGCTACCACTGGCCTCCTGGGTCCCGAGCAGCACTGTGTGCTGACGAGCAATACCTGGCCAGCCATTACTAGGGCACCAGGAGACATGTCATGAGAAGACGGCACGCGTGTTCTGCCCTGGAGCCCCAGTGCCCCTTGGTTCCTGGGGCGTCTGTCCTGTAGAGAAAGCAGAGCCTCAGACTTGGGGGGTTCCAGGCCTGAGCTTGCCAGGAGGGGCCCCGACAGCAGCGCAGCATTAGAAGAGCCCGTGTTACCTCCTGACACTGGTTGTTTCTGGCTTGTGCTCACTTTGGAAACCAAGTGCTAGTGCTGGGGAGCCCTGTGTCCCTGGCTCCCTCAGCCTGGTGACCCTGCCGGGGCCTACGGGCTCCCGTCCCCTGGTGGCCGCCAGATGCCTGCTGAGCGGGCAGATTGCAGGCTCGTCAGCGAGGGCTCTTAGGGGTGAAGCTCAGCTTGGCAGACGCTCAGACCAGCTTTGCAGACGTCTTAGGGTCCGGCCAGCAGATGAGCCTGGTGCTTACTGCAGCCACAGCTCGGCGACTAGCTGAGAGCCAGGTGGAGGCCACGTCTTCCCCTGCACCACGCTGGCCTGGAGCCCTCATGGGAGCCCACTGCCCTGGCCCCTGCCCACCTCACAGATGCCAGGGCAGGGCACAGCAGCACCTGGCATCCCCACCTCTCCTCTCCTTCCCCACAGCATGAAGCCTCTCCGATCCTTCTTTTCTTCTTATTTGAAGTCATTGCCAGATGTAAGGAAAAAATCACTTTCCTTCCCTGAAAAGCTCAGCAAAGAAGACGACACAGCAGCTGTGGCTTGGAGAGAATTTGACAGGCAAGTATCACTCGCCTGAGTGCTGCCCTACAGCCAGCTGCGCCCGGACCGCGGCGGGCAGCTCCTGACTCCCGTTCCTCCCAGGGCCAAGCTCTACACAGCTGACCTGGAGTCAGGGCTGCACTACCTGCTGCGGGTGGAGCTGGCTGCCCACAGGTCGCTGGCTGGAGCCGAGCTGAAGACCCTCCGGGACTTCGTGACAATCGTCGCCAAGGTGTGGTGGCCCCAGCCAAGGGTGCTGGACGGGCTCTGCACCCGGTGGGCATCAAAGCGTTGATGCTGTGGGGTCGGTGAGGCAGACACGCCTCCTCTGGTGCCCAGGCCTGCACAGTACCTGTGTGCCGGGGAGGGGCAGGGCCCGGGTGGGAGGCTCTGAGAGCCCTGGGGTGGGGCAGTGGGCAGGAGGAGGGCATCCCGGGGCTGCGTGGCCCAGGCAGTGTCTGCAGTCACCGGGAGGTCAGCAGGGGACAGTTGTGGGGCGGGGGGCGTGGGGCATGGCCGGGGGAGCTCGGGCCCTGGGAGCAGCTAGGAGCCCACCGTAGTCCTCGGGCCACGCAGGGAAGTTCTTCTGGACTCAGGCGCTGAGCCAGGCCGAGGGCGGGCAGGGAGATCCGGCCCTCGGGGCAGTGGAGCGGGAGCTGGCGGCACGTGCTGCAGTGCGCAGTGTGCCCCTGAGCAGGGCGGGGTCACGTCGGGCGCCGCTGAGGGTCCCTCACAGCTTCCTGTCCCTCTGGGCCAAGAACATGCTGTTGGTTGGGTGGGGAGAGGCGGGCGGCCCACAGCTCTGGGGCCCCCTGGCCAGGGATGGGACCCTCTGGCCTCTGACCTCTGGGCCCGTTGGCCCTACCCAGCCTGCTGCCCCTGCTGCTGTCACAGGAGAAACCACATTCGTGAGACCACTGTGGGTCACAGTGCCTGTTAATCCAGTGCCGTTGTGGAACCCCGAGGACACACTGATCTCTTGGGGAGGAGTGAGCCGTGCCATCTGTGTCCAAGACACATGAGCGTGTCAGCTCCAGGGAGCACCGGCTGCCGGCTGCCCCTTCCCGAGAGCGTGCTGCGGCTGTCCCTTGTCGCAGACAGCGCGGCCCTGTGGTGGCCACCAGCCAGGTCCGGGCAAAGGACCCCTCCCCCAGCTGCGGCCAGTCTGCGGCCTCCCTCCTTTGTCCCACCCACTGCCTGTGGCCCCCGAGGCTGTACCTGTGTGAAGGCACCTGCCCGCCCGGAGGCAGGACAATGTGTTATTTTTGAATAGTTGCTCTAAAGTTTGCTCAGTGTCTGAAGACAGATTCAACGCTGGCACATCCACAGTGGCACTGTGTAGCCCACGTGGGCACAGGCATGCATTTAGTCAGTTGGGAATACCCTGTTTCTGGCCCACGCGTGGGTGCAGCAGGGTTGGAGGTCCGCGTGGCAGCCATGGTTCCGTGGCACAGTGAGCACTGGTGTCAGGTCATAGCTCCTCACAATGCTGGCAGCTGGACTCTACACCTCAGGGGCCAGGCAGCAGCCCCATGGTTGGAAAAGGAAAGTGGGGGGCAGGCTGTGGTGGGGTGATGGCTCACACGCCATGACCTATAGCCTGTCGCTGCTGTGCCACCTGGTGTCAGTGGGCACAGCAAGTGCTGGCCTGGCCCGGACTCAGTCCCGCCCTCCTGCCAGAGGGCCCTGGTGTGAGGGAGCCCCTTCCTGGGCGTTTCCAGTGGCTGTGCGGAGCTGGTATCTGGCAGGGCTCAGCTCCTCCCTCTGGATGCCAAGCTCCAGCCACAGGCGGCAGAGTGCCCGGCAGCCTCTCAGGAAGGGTCCCCCTCATGCAGCTGTTCCCCGGCCGGCGCCCTGTCAGGAAGCTGTTGGAGACGGTGCGGGAGTGGCTGACCACCCTCCCCCTGGACAGGATCCCCTACAGCGCCGTCCTGGACCTGGTCAACAACAAAATGCGGGTGAGCCATCCCACACGTACGACGGTCCCTGCCAGGCCCATGGCTCCCTCCTGGGCTTGCGACTGAGTCTGCAGGGAGGACAGGAAGCCACGCTTGCCATGTGCTGCCAGCACCTCGCTTGGGCCCTGGCAGTACACTAGAGACAGGAGTCGTGAATTCGTTTCTCCTCAGGGAAGCCTGTCCCTCCCAGTGGCCAGGGCTGGGGTGGGCACCACCTGGGCTCTGAGCCCCGCACCCCACAGCCCCAGCTCCGACAGGGACACTGCTGTGCTGTCGTTGTGCACAAGTCTGCCGTGTGCTGTGGAGGCCCGGCGATGAGCGGGCTGTGTCTCCGACCCCGGCCCTTCCTGAGGCAGGAGCCTGGGGTCTCCGCGGCAACGGGGACGGGAGGCCCCTGCAGCACCGGCTCCGCCATTTCCGGCGCTGCTCTTCCCAGCACTTCCTCATCAGTAAGCCTGAGTAGAGCGGAGGGGAGCCTTCCTGCAGGGTCCAGACAGACCCGCCCTCCTGCCACAAGCGCTTTGGCAGCCCCTTCCTTTTCCCTGGTCTGTGCTGACATCGGCTGCCTGGTGAGAGGTGCAGTCGTGTGCCCAGAGGGTTTTGATAAACGCAGGTCGTGGAGGTGACCTGTGCTGTTTGGCCCTGACAGTTGTCTGTTTGAATTTCCCCAGATTTCTGGAATCTTCCTGACCAACCACGTGAGGTGGGTGGGGTGTCAAGGAAGCCGGCCCGAGTTGAGGGGCTACCCGTGCTCTCTCTGGAAGCTCTTCCACACCCTGACTGTCCAGGCCTCCACCCAGCCAGATGCTCTGGCTGGCACAGGTGAGTGGCCCAGGCCCAGCAGCGGCGGCCTGTTGTCCTGGGTTGCTGCCCATGGCTGTGTGCTCGCGTCCAAGCTCTCGCAGGATGGACACTGGCCAGGCTATTGCCAGGGTGGGTCAGCTCCCCGGTGCTGTGGAGCGGTACCCCAGGCGTAGCAGCCTGGCTCTTCCAGCTCTACCTTCTCACAGCATCGGGCAGGAGGCTGCTTCCAGACTGATGGCTCCACGGGGGACCCTCATAGCTCCCCCAGGCCCCGGCTGCCCAGTCCTGCAGCAGGGTTGGACATCGCTGCTTGTGCAGCCTTCGCTTGTTGGAAGTGGGCACAGGCCCACTGCTCACAGGGAAGCCCAAGTGTGGGGGTGCCAGTAAGGCCTCTGGGGCTGCCCAGCACAAGGAAGGGGTTGCAAACTGAAGAACTGGGCTGGAGATTTAGCTCAGTGCTTCCAGCGCCTGCCTAGCAAGCACAAGGTCCCTGGTTCAATCCTTGGTAACCACATGCAACAGTGCTGGGCCGGGTGACTCATGCCCACCAGCAATCAGTACCACACACCACAGTGCCACAACGCAGGCTCACACCTGTCATCCCAGCACTCCGGAGGCAGAGGCAGGAGGATTGCTGAGTTCGAGGTTTGCCTGGGCTACATAGTGAGCTCAGGGCTCACAAAGCAAGAACTACAAAGTGAGACCCTGTCTCAAAAAACAAACAGACAGCCGGGCGTGGTAGCTCACGCCTGTCATCCCAGCACTCGGGAGGCAGAGACAGGAGGATTGCTGAGTTCAAAGCTTACCTGGGCTACGTAGTGAGCTCAGAGCCAGCCTGAACTACAAAGCGAGACCCTGTCTCAAAAAAAAAGAAAGAAAGAAAGAAAGAAAAGAAAAGAAAGAAAGAAAGAAAGAAAGAAAGAAAGAAAGAAAGAAAGAAAGAAAGAAAGAAAGAAAGAAAGAAAGAAAGAGGCAAACAAACTGAAGAACTGGGCCAGGGATTTATCTCAGTGGTACAATGACTGCACGGCAAGATCTTGGTCCTGAGTTCAGTCCCTAGTACTGAAAAACAAACAACCGCAGAACCTGGCCAGGCACAGCAGTGCGTGTGTGTGACCTGGGTACTCGCAGGTCGAGGCAGAGGCTGGGGAGCCGCCATCTTGGAGCTCCGCGTGTGCTTTCCATCTGGCAGCCTTGAGTGAGGCCGCCATGGAGTCAGGGGCGGCACCTCCCAGCAGGCCTTGCAGTGGCGTCGTGGAACCCTGGCAGCAACCTCTGCCCACCATGCACCTGATTGCTCAGCGGGGAGCTTCCAGGTCCCCCTGCCCCCAGCCCTCGCCGCCAGGTCAGGAAGAGTCATGGGGTCCCTGCCGCTGGCTGCTGCCGCAGCCCAGGCCCGAGGCTGGGGAAGTAGATCCCACCTGCCTGTGTGCAGGAGCTGAGTGTCGCTGCTGGGCGCGTGCAGGGCCCAGGTTGTCGTGGGCTGTTGCTGGGACTCGGCGCTGCCATGGGCGGCTCCTCCCCGGGCCCAGACG
>PVIC010016804.1:14130-33544 GCA_004025085.1 Thryonomys swinderianus | reverse complement strand
TTTTTTTTTTTTTTTTTGAGACCGGGTCTTGCTTTGTAATTCAGGCTGGCCCTGAGCTCACTATGTAGCTCAGACAAGCCTCAAACTTCGCAATCCTCCTGCCTGTGCCTCCCAAGTGCTGGGATTACAGGAGTGAGTCACCACAACCAGCACTGTATGTGGTTTCCAGGATCAAACCAGGGAACTTGCGCTTGCTAGGCAGGTGCCCGAACCACTGAGCTAAATCTCCAGCCTTGTCTTTACTACTGAAGCTACAATTACAGTCAGGTCCAGGAAGGCCTAGAAGGTAAAGTATACAGTGAGCCACGAGGAAGTGTGCTGCAGGCCAAAAGGAATTATTTGAGTTTTCTAACTAACACAGACCAAAATCTAGCAAACACTTGTGGAAATAGGCTCAGAAGGAGTGAGATGTTCTGGGAGGAACAGAAAGTTGGGTTGGGCTGAGTTTATGGACATGACCCACTGAACCCAGGCACCACATCTAACATTACAGTTCAGGTATTGTATTCTGGTAACTTAAAAAGGCCTCTAAAGTCTTTGGAAGGTCTTAAAGTGAATCTTAGTAAAGATCTTTAGGATTTTGGAACAAGACCCTACTACAAAGAATGACTTCCTTGGGCTGCTATTAAGCCCTGGTAGAAACTAAATGGCCCCCATGTTCCCATATAAGCTTTCCCATCATAAGCTGGCCCACCAAGCCAAAAATGTTGGGCATCCACACACAGCAACAATACATCACCAATGGACATGGGATATGTGATTAGACTCAAGTCTGAGGGCACAAATAAGTTATATGAAGTGGCCAAAATGTCCCAGGTGCTTTCTCTTGTCTCTTTGCCTTCACCTTCCCATCCTATCTATACCTGTGGTCTCAGAGAGAATTAGCGCCCTATGAACAGTGGACAGAAGTACAGGAGACTCAGGCCTGAGTTACAGAGGGTTCTGCATGATATACAGGTGCCACCAGAACTAGCCTGATATACAGTAGCCCCCTGTGGGACCTCCTCGGGGGCAGTAGTGAACAGAATCTGTCCAGGGGACAGAATTTGGGATGAGGTTTGGAAGGAGAAATTGTTGGGTCTGTGATTACTGCATATTTACGGGCTGTGGCCAGAGGTCTGACTGAATGGCCAAGGACTGGAAAGGAACACAATGGAAACCGGTGGCAAGGAAATAGGGGGAAGGGGTAGGTGGAAGATGGACATGGAGATATTTGTATTCTATATGACTGTTTTCTAAAGAGTGACCTCAACAGAGGAAGCCTTTAATAATCAATTTGGACAAGATGACCCATTCTCTGGATACCAGATGGCCTCTTTCCCAGCCACTACTGTCATTGCCCAATGGGCCAAGAACAAAGTGGCCAAGGAGTTAGGGGTGAGGGTTATAATAGGCTCAGCAGAAGAACTTTGATTTACCAAAGTTGACCTGGCTACAGCCACCACTGAGTGTCCAGTATGCCAGCAGCCGAGAAAAACACTGAACCCTTAGTATGCCACTGTTCCTAGGGTGATCAGCCAATGACGTGGTGGCAGGCTGATTACAATGGACAGCTTCCACCATGGAAGAGATAGGGTCTATTTTCTTCCTCTTGAAGTAGATTCATTCTGTGTATATAGATTTACCTTCCCTGTGTGCAATATTTTTTTCCAAAATTACCATTTATGGACTTACAGTAGGCTTTATCCACCATCATGATGTTTCTCACATGTCTTAGTTTGTACTGCTCTAACAAAACACCTTAGATTGGACTACTCATGGGCAACGGAAATTAATTTCATCATCATTCCAGAGTCTATGAATTCCAAGCTCAGGTTACCATCAGATGCAGTGCCTGGGCAAGGTCTGTTCCCTTAGGTGAGAGTCTAAACCTGATGTCAGCCAGAGGAGTGAGAGCTACAAAAACAACAGCTCACACTAACATTTTTTTTTTTTTTGAGACAGGGTCTCGCTTTGTAGTTCAGGCTGGCCCTGAGCTCACTATGTAGCCCAGGCAAGTCTGGAACTCAGCAATCCTCCTGTCTCTGCCTCCCGAGTACTGGGATTACAGGAGTGAGCCACCACGCCCAGCATTGTGGTATGTGGTATTGATTGCTGGTGGGCGTGAGTCACCAAGCCCAGCATTGTATGTGGTTACTGGGGATTGAACTCAGGACCTTGTGCTTGAGAGGCAGGTGCTGGAACCACTGAGCTAAATCTCCGGCCCAAGATTTTTTTTTTTCCGGTACAAGGGATTGAACTCAGGTTCAAGTGTGCACCTTTGTGCACACTAAGATATTGATCCTGTGTTTTCTCATGGTGGAAACCCACTTTTGTTTGCCCAAAACTTGCTCTGCAGAGCACATTATTTTTCCAGCTTTAACAAGATTTTGCTACTGTTTATACTTGTCTTGGCCAACTGATTGTTCAGGACAGAAAGAACTTAGAAACTGTCTCTGGAAGGAGATCACAGCACCCCAATACCTGGTAACACTAGGGCCACCTGTAAGGCCGCCTGTTCAATCCTGTCCATAAGTATTCTTTTCTGGTTTGCTTCTTTAGTGCTAGCTTAATTCCTCTTCCCACCTTATTGGGTTCAAATATTTTTTCTTTTTTCTTTGTGTTTTTTGAAATAGTCTTACTATAGTTCAGGCTGGCCTAGAACTCACAGTGGTCCTCCTGCCTCAGCCTCCTGAGTGCTGGGATTTATAAGCATGTGCAATGATGCCTGAGGAGTTCAAGTATTCTTATGATAATTTTGGCTTCTAGTTTTTCTCTCTGTCTAAAATGAATGCGATTGGGCTGGGGATTTGGCTCAGGGGTTCCCTCACAAGTGCAAGGTCTTGAGTTTTAATCCCTGGTACCAAAAATAAAAATAAAACAAAACAAAGTGAATGTGATCTATAGTTGCTAAGTGACATCTCTAGAACTTTATGTCACAAACCCCTAGATATAAAGGTCTTTGGGGTGCAGTTTTGAGATAGTCCAGCTGTTGTCTATGACTTCCTTTTCCTGTCTTTCTGATAAGCTGATACAATGAGACTGGCAAATGTTACCCGATGTTGGGAAAAATTTCTATGTGACTGGCAGGATGTGTTAAATTAGTCATGAAAAAATATGAAGAGTGCTGAGACCTTCTTATCATATATATGGAGCTCATGGTCTCACAACATCTTCATGAGTGAACCAACTGGAGGAAGTTAAGAGGGACTGTCTGTGCTTGTCTTGAGAGTTCTTTGTTCAGGACAGAAAGAACTTAGAAACTATCTCTAGAAGCAAACTCCTGCACTCCAAAACCCCAGAACAGGGGTACAAAACCACTCAAACTAGAGTAACACAGGCTTACTTCTGACCAACAAACTCAATTCACATAACTCAGTTCACAGGCAGCACGGGGTCTGGGTCTCTGGAATCTGATGTCTAGGCATCCTGGAGCCACCGGCTGAGTAGCACAGTGAAATGGCCTCATGAAGATACAGTTAAATGCTACCTGGGTGACCACACCTAAAGGCTGAAGTGAGGTCCTCAGGGAGGCTGAACATGCTTAGAATCATCATCCAGTGTATGTTAGATTTCTCCACAACCAGGATCCACAGGTCCCAGAATGATAAAGTGGAAAAGGGAGTGGCCTCACTTGTCACACCCCACATGACTCACTAGCAAAATTTTCCTTTCTGGCCCCATGATCTTATGCTCCACTAGCCTGAGGTCTTGGTTCTACAGAGAGATACAACCATGATCTACTCAACTAGAAACCAAGATGTCACCTGCTACTTTGGGCTCTGACTCAACAAACTGAGAAGGGAGTTACAGTGTTGGTTGAGGCGACTGTTCCTGCCCATGCAGGAGAAATTTGACTTCTTCTCCAGAGGGGAAGAGAAGAATGTGTCCAGGTTTAAGGAGATCCCTTAGGGGATCTCCTAGTAGCATCATGCCCCATGATCAAGGTCAGTGGGAAAATTCAGCCAACTAATGCAGCAAGACTAAGAATGGCCCAGACCTTCAGGAATGAAGGTGTAGATCACCCTGTGAGAAATAAACAAGACACACTGAGGTGCTTGCTGAAAATAAAGATAATACAGGATGAGTACTAGAGGAAGGTATTCATATATTTCAGCTCTGGCCCGTTTTAAGGTGAGTTATAATACTGACAATTTAGCATGAATATTTCCTCTCCTTTCTGTTAAGAATGTGTTTGTGTGTATATAAACATATATTAAGGAATTATCTTTGTTTTTATTACTCTCTTAGTTCTTTATCATTGACCTAAGATACATTAACTTTATATCAGTATTTAAGCATTATTAGGTAGTATTTAAGTTATCAGGAGAAGAGTAAACATCACTCACAGATATTACTTCCTCTTCTGAGGAAGGAATCAGTGTGAGTCTGTACAGTTTGGTCATGTTATATGGAGTCATGACCTTGTTACTGCTTTTACCTAGAAACTTAGTGTGGTTTAAGGAGGTATCCATGTGTCATATTGATGAGGAGTAGACCTGTGGTGGTTAATTTTAGATGTCAACTTAACTGGGTTCAGAGACTCAGATAGCTGTGCATGTGAGGGTGTTTCCAGAGAAGAGTATTTAAACCAGTGGCTTAGTGAGAAAGGCTCACCTTGCCCAGGTGGGTGGCACCATCCTGTTGGCTGCTGAACAAAGAGACAGAAGAAAGGTAATATTCTCCTCCTCCATCACTTTCTGTCCTAACCTGACCATGAAATCAGTGTTTCAGGTTCTCTGGCCTTTAGACTCCATGCCTCGCACCAGCGGTTATGACCCCCATCTCAGGCCTTTGACCTTGAACCAAGAGTTACACCATTGCCTACCTGGTACTGAGACCTTTGACAAGATTGCCTCGTCTTCCAGCTTCCCCAGGTGTGAACCATTTTCTCTAATTAATCTGCTCTTATATCTCCATATATATTTTTTTATTTTTTTGAAACAGGGTCTCGCTTTGTAGTTCAGGCTGGCTCTGAGCTCTCTATGTAGCCCAGGCAAGCCTGGAACTCAGCAATCCTCCTGTCTCTGCCTCCCGAGTGCTGGGATTACAGGCGTGAGCCACCACACCCGGCACTATCTCCATATATTTTAGGAGAAGTATGATGAGCACTGCCTGCACATGGTCCTGATCTTTTTTCTTTTTCTTTTCTTTCTTTCCCTTTCCTTCCTTCCTTCTTTCCTTCTTTCTTTCTTTCTTTCTTTCTTTCTTTCTTTCTTTCTTTCTTTCTTTCTTTCTTTCTTTCTTTCTTTCTTCCTTCCTTCCTTCCTTTCTTTCTTTCTTTCCTTCCTTCCTTCTTTCCTTCCTTCCTTCTTTCTTTCTTTCTTTCTTTCTTTCGTACTGGGAATCAAACTCAGGACCTTGCACTTGTGAAGCAGGTTTCCCAACTACTGAGCCCTCCTTTGCCCTCCCCCAATCCTTGCAGAACCAAAATTCTGGCCTATCCAGCTACATGGTTCACAGCAATATCCCTCCCCAGAAAATGCCCTTCACCCAGGGGTGCTGCTTCACCCTAGATTTCAGAGCCACCCCTACACAAGAGATGATGATGGAGGAAACAAAAGGCCAATTCCTATAATCAGTGGTGTGTGACAGCACAGGAGATTAGGGCGTGGCAAAGCTGACTGGGGAGGTAGACATGACCTGTTAATTACAAGATCCTGGAACCCAGCTGCAGAGCAGTTCCCAAGACCCTGTATGTGGACTTCTCATGAGAACTTGAGCAGATTTTCAACAGGATGCCCAAGACCTGACATCAGCCTGAGGCATAAAATCCCAGCACTGCCTCTCAGGACCCTTATGTAGAAGTTTTGGGGGGTTTCCTCGAGATTCTCCAAGCATAAAAGGACATGAAAAGCTCACCATCATGGCTTTCTTCATGATAACCTTCCCTGTGTCCTCCAGGGTATATATTCTTTTTTTTTTTTTTTTTTTTTTTTTTGAGACAGGATCTCACTTTGTAGTTCAGGCTGGCCCTGAGCTCACTATGTAGCCCAGACAAGCCTGGAACTCAGCAATCCTCCTGCCTCTGCCTCCCGAGTTCTGGGATTACAGGTGGGAGCCACCACGTCCACCACGTCCGGCACTGTGCTATGTGGTATTGATTGCTGGTGGGCGTGAGTCACCACGCCCAGCACTGTATGTGGTTACTGGGATGGAACTCAAGGCCTTGCGCTTGAGAGGCAGGCACTGGAACCACTGAGCTAAATCTCCAGCCCCCAAGGGTATATATTCTTATCTTGCTTTTTTCTCTCCTACTTCTCCTAATCTCTCTCTGCAGGGGCAGTTTCTCCCTCATTCTTCACTATTTTTCAAGTAAATTTTGTCACTGTTTTTTGCTTGTTTTGTTCAGTTCCTTATTTGAGATGAGAGGAACTTGGAATCAAACTCCAGAAGGACAGGCAAGCAACCTAAAACACTGTAACACAGATCTGGTGAGCTACTTTTAGAAGAAGACAACCCAGTAGCAGTCCAGCTGTGCTAGTTAAAATATGAAACTATTAATTAAGTGGGTTTTTTTATTAGCTAAGTGTTATAATCCTACTACTCTGGGAGACTGAGGCAGGATTGCAAGTTGGAACCCAGGCAACCTAGTTTTGAGACCCTAACTCAAAACTTAAAAATATAAATAAAAATAGCTCAGTGAGAAGGCCATAGGTTCGATCCCTAGCACTACTCCACATTGAGGTACTTAGTGAAGTTTATTTCTCACAATGTAAATTCTGTGAACAAATATGGAAAGGGTTTGTTCCTCCTAAGGCTGTGAGGGAGTCTGGTCCAGGCCTTTTCCAGCTTCTGGGGTTAATGGCAATTGTGTTGTTCCTTGGCTCATGGGAGGATGGCTCTGACCTCTGCCTACATCTTCACGTGATGTCCTCCCTTATACTTGTCTGTATCTAAATTTCTCTTTTATATGGATTTCATTCAGACTGGAGCCTAAAGGCCTTGTCTCAATTAATTAAACCTGCTAGTGACCCTATTTCCAAATAAGGTTATATTATGAAGTACTAGAAATTTGGACCACAGCATGAGTTTTGGGTAACGCAATTCA
This sequence comes from Thryonomys swinderianus, assembly GCA_004025085.1. Classification (NCBI taxonomy): domain Eukaryota; kingdom Metazoa; phylum Chordata; class Mammalia; order Rodentia; family Thryonomyidae; genus Thryonomys; species Thryonomys swinderianus. Next base: position 26,514 of record PVIC010016804.1, on the reverse strand, counting down.
ATCCACATCATCCTCCAACCATGGGATCAGACCAGCAAGAGCATCGGGCTGTGCCAAAAGAGGAAGTAAGTAGACATGCAAAGGGCCAGACTTGCATGGCCAGAGACACAGATGCTAGGACAAGGCCCTGGGGGTTCAGTGACCCTAGAAAAGATTCTACCCACCAATCCTGGTGATGTGAAGCAAGGTCCTTTCTTATGTGAAGATGCCTACTTCCTGTCCCTCATGACCTTGGGTTCCTGAGTCACCACAGAGGAATACAGGGCCTGGCCAGTAACCAGGGTGAAAGGGATTAATAATTTTTCCATTGCCAGGACAAAATACCTAACATGTACAGTTTAAAGGAGGAAAGGGTTATTTTGGCTCACTGTTTAGGGGGTTTAGTCCAGGATAAACTGAACTCACGGCAGAAATGTCATGGCAGAAAGGTGTGATGCAGGAAAGCCGCTTACCTCATGGTAGGAAGCAGAGAGAGCAAGGAAGAGACAGTGAAGAAGGTACTGGAACAAGAATATGCCCTTCCAGGTTACATTACCTACTTCCTCCACCTAGACTCACCTCCAAACAGCACATTCAGCTCTGAACTCAGCAGTAGGTCATCTACTGATAAGATTAGCAACTGTATGATATAATCACCTTCCAAAAGCCTCTCCTCTGAGCATATGAGCCTTTTGGGGGACAATTTTCAATCCAAATCCGCTCTCTCTGTTTTTTTGTTTTGTTTTGTTTTTGTAATTCAGGCTGGCCCTGAGCTCACTATGTAGCCCAGGCAAGCATTAAACTCAGCAATCTTCCTACTTTTGCCTCCCAAGTGCTGGGATTACAGGCGTGAGCCACCACGCCCAGCCCAAATCCTAAAAGTGATCTATGACTCATTGACTGCCTAGAGTTAGACTGTGAAATGTGAGACAAATGCAGAATTGGGAACACAAGGAGGTGGGCAACAATTGCACAAGCTGTCCCAGAGACACGTGGGTCCTAGGCACCTGAAGTAGAAAGCAGCTGTCCCCTGAGTTTGTTTTTTCCTTTTGTTTTGCTGTTGCCTTTTTTTTTCTTTTTCTTTTTTTTTGGAGACAGGTTCTCACTGTGTAGTTCAGGCTGGTCTTGATCTCACTATGTGGCTCAGGCTGGACTCAAACTCACAGGGATCCTCTTACCTCAGGCTCTTAAGTGCTGGAATTACAGGCATGTGTCAACATGTGCGTGACTTGGATTTCTTTTTGCCCTGCCCTGGCCTGGCTCGGGTCCTACTGTCCTGGGCCTGTGACCAGAGGTCTGCCCTTTTACCTACAAGGCCTTATACAGCGCCCTCAATATATCCAGAGTTCTGCAGTGAAAAAGATTTATTTCCTCACCCACAGCTAATTCATGACCAAAGTCCCTATAAAGAGAATCAGATTAACAAAAGCAAATCAGGCACATCTATTTAATATAAATACCATGTGAAGCCAGGCATGGTGGTGCATGTCTGTAAACTTAGCACTCTGGGGAGCTGAGGCAGATGGATAACAAATTTGAGTCCATCCTAGGCCATGTATTATATATGTATGTATGTATGTATGTATGTATATATGTATGTATGTATGTATGTATGTATGTATCTATCTATCTATCTATCTATCTATCTATCTATCTGAGACAGAGTCTTGCTTTGTAGTTCAGGCTGGCCCTGAGCTAACTATGTAGCCCAGGCAAGCCTCGAACTCAGCAATCCTCCTGCCTCTGCCTCCCAAGTCTAGGATTACAGGCATGAGCCACCACCCCCATCAATGTGGTATATGGCACAGATTGCTGGTGGGTGTGAGCCACCACACCTGGTACTGTGGTGCCTGGTATTGTGGTAGTGTACCAGGGATCAAACCAGGGACCTTGCACTTACTAGGCAGGCACTAGAACCACTAAGCTAAATCTCCAGCCCCTTCATTTTTTTTTTGAAACAGGGTCTCACTTTGTAGTTCAGGCTGGCCTTGAGCTTACTGTGTAGCCCAGGCTAGTTTCAAACTTAGCAATCCTCCTGCCTCTGCCTTCCTAGTGCTGGGATGACAGGTGTGAGCCACCACATCTGGCTTCTTTTCTTGTTTGAAACAGGGTCTTCCTTTCTATTATATAGCTCAGGCTGACCTTGAATTTGTAGCAATCCTCTGTCTCAGCCTCTGGAATCCTGGGATTACAGGTGTGTATCACCACACACAGTTTATGCTAAATTCTTTTTTTCTTTTTTGAGACAGGGTCTCGCTTTTTTGTAGTTCAGGCTGGCCCTGAGCCCACTATGTGTCCCAGGCAAGCCTCAAACTCAGTAATCCTCCTGTCTCTGCCTCCCAAGTGCTGGGATTACAGGCGTGAGCCACCACACCCAGCACTGTGGTATGTGGTATTGATTGCCGGTGGGTGTGAGTCTCCATGCCCAGCATTGTATGTGGTTACCGGGGGATCGAACTCAGGACTTTGCACTTGCGAGGCAGGCACCAGAACCACTGAGCTAACCCTCCGGCCCAGTTTATGCTAAATTTGATGAACAAGAGAATGACCCTTAGTGCCGAAATGTGATTGGATAAAAGGGGTGTGATTTCAGTATAAACTGGGCAGGGGAGTACAGCAAGGCTTGTTTGCTCCTGTTCTTCCTTGTATCCTTGTGTCTTCCGAGGTAACAATGCTTTTCTCCTATAATACAGAAAAAAGGACACCTATCAAATGAGGGTCTTGGGATCAGCTTCACAGAAAGGAGAACTTCCCGCTTTGGTTGTTCTGCGAATGACAAAGGGCCATATTTTAGGTAGCATATCCTGAACCCCATCATTCCCAAATCCAGTTCCCCGCTGAGTAGGAGAAAATATTGAGACATTACAGCAAATAGGCAAAGAGGGTTCAGAGAGTAAGGAGGGTGGGAAGACTCCCCAAACATCGACAGAGGGGGATATAAACTCCAAGAACAGCTCCTCATCATCCGAAGCAGGTGCAGGGCAGAAGGGGAGCCAGGAAGATCCCTGCACCACTAGACATCAGCATGGGGTGTGAAGATGCCTGTCCTGGGAGGGTGCTGAAGGGTCTGCAGCCAGGCCCTGGTGGAGCCAGGCTTGTAGTTGGAGCCTGCAGAGACAAAGACCACAGACCACAAGCTTCAGAGATGAGGCAACAGGAACGAGGAGATCTGAACTGTCCGGAAAGACAGACATCCACAGTGACCTGCAGGTCTGCAACTCTGCTATCCCCCATGTGCCTCCCTCAACCCCACCCCTGAGCAGTTACAGAGGAAGGGAAGCTAACCAGAGCCCTGAGTTAGAGACTGAAGTGGAGGAGACCCAGGCCCACGAGACACTTCGCCGCTCCCCTGACACCTCTCCGGAGTGGCTTTGCAGGGATGGGAGCCCAGGTAGTGTCTCGGGGAAGCTGAGTCCATGGCCCTCACTGCAATGAGCCAGGCAGGCAGTAAGTCTCTGCCTAAATGATGTGGTCAGCAATGATCTACAGGCCCCAGGTCTGCAATGAAGAAGGGACAGATTAAAAATAGACAGCCTGTTGCTGAGGCCCGCCTCATCCGCCACCTCAGGCTCAGCCTTTCCACCTGACCTCCATCTAGCTGTCCCTGTCCCCTCTTCCTCAACTCCCATCCCTCTGGTAGTGGCCAAACCTGTGTCTTCAAGAGCACCCTGAATCCCTGGGATCTCACTCCATCTTCCTTCCTTGCCACCCACATGGACTCCCAACAGCTCTCCTCAGATCCATTCTCAACCCAGCCTTCCCAGCTCCTCCATGGGACCTTCTGCAGAGCACCAGGAACTGCGATTGATTCCTCACCTACCACAGCCTCCTGACTTCCCGTTTGTTAACTGGTCTCAGTTACAATTTTTTTTTCCTCTCAGTTGTTAAATAGGAGTCTGGAAACCAGAGTTGAGTTTGTTTGTAAAGTAATAATCAAAGGCAATTCTTGCTATTCACTTTTCTTAATGTTACAAATTGAAAGCAGAGGCCTGGCCGTACCCACCACTTGGAGGCTGAGGCCCCACCCACCCCCGCCTGCTTTCTCCATTACACCCCTCCATCTTCTCCTGCTGTGCTGTTCCTGAAGCCTTGGCCCGGGCACACGGTTTAGTCATTTGCTCATTCCTGGGGCCTCCCTGGAGACCATCAGCTCTTTAGTGGAAGCAGCAACAGTTCAAGAATCCAGAACCTTCTCCCTGATGCATCCACCAGTCCCAGCTGTCTCTTGGGCATTCTCATCTCAAACAAACTTCTTCACTATAAAAGACTCATCTTCAACCAAATTTCCCATTCTCTGCAGATCTACTGGCCTCCCCCCTAAACCCTCTCAGCTGGGCGCCCCACCCTAGGCCTGGATCCTTCCAGTCTGCCTGGATTTGTAGGGGCTGGCACTCAACAGTATGACCCTTCTATTCCTGGGCATTGGCCATTTCTTTAGGCTTCAGCCAGCCCCATTCATGGGAACATCAGGATTACCTCCAAGGATGGAGGCTTCCTCTATGTACTGCTGACCACAAAGTCAGCGAGCAATGTTGTCAGCTTACACAGGGAACAAATGATCGTAGGAATCCCTGGTGGGGGCCAGGACCATGAGCGTCAGGGTTTAGGAGGAGACCCTGGGGCCAGAGTGAAGGCCCTCAGATTTCAGAGATTCCCCACAGTGTCTCCTGCATGACACAGGTGGGATCTGAGAGGTGGAGCAGGGTAGGGTAATGCTGATCAGAGAAGGTTGTACCTGTGTGGGTGACAATCCTGAATGAGTCTGGTCAATACTGAGGCAGGGTCTGGGTCACCCATGCTGTCTCCTCCCAACCCTTCCAAACCCTGTGGTGGCAGGGTGGATGTGGTGTCAGACAGAGGCCACTGTCTTTTTTTCATCACTGCCCCTTGGAACTAGAGACCCCAGAACATCACAGCCAGCTCTGCCCTGTTGTCCTTCCTCTCAGCCCTGACCTGCCATCCTGTTAACAAGGTACTCCCTGCAATTGTGAACAAGGTTTAATGGATTTAGGGAATTGAGGCCCCTAGTCCCAGTGAGCAGGGAGCAGCTGCAGGCTCCAATGCAGAAAGACAGAATTCATCTAAGAGCTGGCTCACTCCCCTGGCTGCCCCAGCCTGGGGTTCCGGGTTCTACTGCCTGCCAAGGGATCCTGAGGCAGAAGTGATGTCAGATACCCAGCTGGCCCTTGTAGACCCAGGAGCCCTCCTCATGGATAATTTTTTTTTTTTTGAGACAGGGTCTCGCTTTGTAGTTCAGGCTGGCTCTGAGCTCACTATATAGCCCAGGCAAGCCTCAAACTCAGCAATCCTCCTGCCTCTGCCTCCCGAGTGCTGGGATTACAGGCGTGAGCCACCACACCCGGCACTGTGGTATGTGGCATTGATTGCTGGTGGGCGTGAGTCTCCATGCCCAGCATTGTATGTGGTTACCGGGGATTGAACTCAGGACCTTGTGCTTGTGAGGCAGGCACCGGAACCACTGAGCCAACCCTCCGGCCCCTCATGGATAATTTTGCAACCACTTGCTTGGGCAGATGCCTGTTGGGGCTTCCCATGGAGGGGGCAGCACTGATGCCCACATTTGGCTTGGTGGCCTCGCTGCTTACTGACGTTCTCAGTCCAGGTCAGCCACTCAGAGGTCCACCAGGCCCTTTTCTACTGCCACACTATCCTCTTGGCCCCAAGGATCCTGATTGTTCTTACCAACAAGCAAAACTGAAGGGGAGGCCCTTGGTGCCTCCCAGGTCTTGAGACGAGCCCTCCTCACCTCCACACAACTACCACTAACTTCCCTAGAGTTTAGTGGGTCTCACATCATAGGAGCTCAGAATGTCTCACAGTGCACAGCAAGCACAGAACTCCAGGTCTATCCCAGACCCTAATCCTGCCCAAACCTCTCTGCACACAAAACCCAAACCATTTTCACCCCTGAGTGGTCCTGAGCTGTCATCTGCCATCTCTCCCTCTTTCTAGTCTTCCCTGAGATCCCCTCCTCTCCAGACCTTCAACCCTGAGTCCTTCAAAAGCCTCACAAGAGGAGGCTGTTTGCTATTCAGGCAGCGGGGAACATCCTCTCCTGCCATGTGTGACCTTCTAACCATCTCTGCCCTCACGTATGGCCACTGTCAGCTCTGACTTGGCCCCTGTGGAATGATCTGGGTCTCCCTGTCTTTTCAATGGGCCCATTCTTGTTTCTTGCCCTTTGACCTGGGCATTCCGGGATCCAAATCACCCTTGTGGCACCTGGATTTCCAGCCTTCCCTCTCCCTGGGCTCCTCCAACATACTGGTCTCTGATCTCTGCTAGTTCCTGTCCTAGAAAGGACTCATCAGCCCAACATATGTCAGGCATAGATCACAGGAGTGTCTCTACCCAGCTGCTCTGTCCAGGCTGCTGGCCTGAGGTCATCCTGTTCCCAGTGACCCCATGACTCCTCCAAAATTCTCTAGCTCACTCACTCGACCATATATAACAACAGAGCTCTGACCCCAAAAGAAAGAAAAGCAATTGCCCTAGAAGGTCAGACTGTGGCTACTGACAGACCAACCAGAGAAAGCCATGTCTGCTCCCCAAACCAATCCTATAGATGATCAGATTCTACTTAGCTTGCCTCAGTTTCCCTAGGCCAACAGCCTCCAATCAGAACACACTTGAATTTTTGGAATTCTCTTGTACTTTATTGAGATTCATATACTATAAGGTACAGTCACAGAGTTCTGTGCAGCCAGCACCATTGCCTGATTTTGGAACATTTTCAACATCTCAGAGACACTCCATAGATGCCATTAATAGTCACCTTCCTTTTCTAGATAACTGCTAATCTACCTGTTTGTAAGTTCTGAACATTTTGCATACATGAAAGCATACACATGATCTTTTGTGTCTGGCTTCTTTCACTTAGTATAAACTTTTACTGATTGATTGATTGAGACAAGGTCTCACTTTGTAGTTTAGGCTGGCTCTGAGCTCACTATGTAGGCCAAGCAAGCCCTGAACTCAACAATCCTCCTGCCTCTGCCTCCTGAGTGCTGGGATTTCAGGCATGAGCCACCACGTCCAGCAGTGTAAATTTTTGAAGGTACCCAAACTGTGGTCTGTGCAGTTTTTGGTGCTTGAGTAGCACTCCAGTGTACGGACTAACCACATCTGCGTATCCATTTATCAGTTAATGGACATTTGGGTTGTTCCCAGTCCTTGACTGTGATAATGAGTGCTGCTATAAATGTATGCATGCACATTTTGGTATGAATATATATTTTCCCTTACCTTGGATATATATACTGATACATGTATATGAATCAAATTCCTCAGCTGTGGTCAACTCCTGACAGTCAAATTTTCCTTTTGTAATGGTTTTAGAGGAACAGTGGTTTTAGAAAATTTTCATTCATGCCAGTGTAAACATTGTTATGGAGACATATTCTTCATGGCAGTCACCAATCATTGTAAGGCTTTCTTCGAAAGAATTTTTTTTTTTTTTTTTGCCACAAAACTCTCACAGTTCCCTGAGGTTGTGGGTCTGTCTTCTCATCATCTCAGTATAGGAGTAACGGAGAGTACAGTAACTGCTGCTATGGGAATTTCAGCCCATGCTCTGGTTCATATCTGTACTCAGGCAATGAGTTGGCAAGCATTCCTTCATAGCCTGCTGGTTGGTCCCATTTGCAAGACCATGAAGAGTTTCTTGTGACTCATATTTGGTTCAATTTGTGAGTCACGACTGACCAAAATATTTTACTTTCCTTTTCCTGTATATATCAGAGCAATTCCCTGATCACTAATAAGATGTTTTGATTTCAGTTTTAGGCCCTTTTAATACAAATATCCAGGGACCAATTTTTCTACTGTGTTCAATGGATTCTATGTAACTAGAAGTTGAATCTTGGTTTGTATGATAACTCTTTTAGCATTTTGAAGAATGGCCAGTCTGATCTCCAAAGAGGCTACATCATTTCACATTCCCACCAGCAATGAATGAAGGGTCTGATTTCTCTGTATGGGCACAAACACTTGTCACTGTCAGTCTTTTTTTTATTAGGGACACTGCACTGGGGATTTAGTGTTATCACATGGTGGTTTGGATTTGCACTTCCGTAAAGACAAATGATAGAGTATCTTTTCACAATCTTATGGGCATTTGTATATCTTTTTGGGAGCAATGTTTATCCAAATACTTTGCTCATTTTATTTATTTATTTAGAAATAGGTTCTTGCTGTGTAGTCCAGACATTCTTGAGTTCAATAAGTAACTAAGGCTGGCCTCAAACTCACACAAACCTCTGGGCTCAGCCTCTTGAGCACAGTGTTTTCAGGGGTGTGTCACCATACGCAGCATTTTTTGCATTCTAAAGGCTGGCCTTTTTTTTCTTTTGGTCGGGATATTATATATCTCACATTCTAAATACTATCTCTGAACCAGAAATGTAATTCTCAAATATTCTCTCAAAAAAAAACCCAAAATTTTTTTTCTTTTTTGTGGACTGTCTTTCCATTTCCTTGATGGTACACTATGACACACTATGTGTGTTTTTTTTTTTTTTTTTTTTTTTAGTTTTTTGAGACAGAGTCTCACTTTGTAGTTCAGGATGGCTCTGAACTCATTATGTAGTCCAGGCTAGCCTCAAACTCACAGCAATCCTCCTGCCTCTGCCTCCCTGAGTACTGGGATTACTGATGTGAGCCACCACACCTGGTAAAACTTTTTAAAATTTTAGCCAAGTCCAATTTGTCTATTTTTTGTTGTTGGTGGTTGTGGGTTTGTTACCATCCATTAAAAAGCACTGTTTAACACAAGGCCACCAAAATGTATTCCTACGATTTCTTAGCTTTTACTTTTAGATCATGAACCATTTTTATCATAATTTTGATAACTCGGGGTCTAGTACAAGGTTGGAGTTCAACTTAGTTCTTTTGCTGTGGATATCTAATTGTCTCAGCATCATTTGTTGAAAAGACTATTTTTTTTTTTTTTTTTTTTGAGACAGGGGCTCGCTTTGTAGTTCAGGCTGGCCCTGAGTTCACTATGGAGCCCAGGCAAGCTGCCGCGAACTCAGCAATCCTCTTGTCTCTGCCTCCCGAGTGCTGGGATGACAGGTGTGAGCCACCATGTCCGGCATTGTGGTATGCGGTGTTGATTGTTGGTGGGCGTGAGTCTCCACGCCCAGCATTATATGTGGTTACTGGGGATCGAACTCAGGACCTTGCACTTGCGAGGCAGGTGCTGGAACCACTGAGCTAACCCTCCGGCCCTGAAAAGACTATTCTTTCCCCACTGAATTGTCTTGAAACCTTTGTTCAAACAAATCAACCATAAACACAAGGGTCTATTTCTGAGTTTCATTTTCACTAACCTACATTTCTATCCTTATGTCAGAACCACATCATCTTGACTACTTTAGCTTTGGGATAATGTCGATCAGGAAGTATGAGTCTCCAATCTTGTTTTTTTTTTTTTTGGAGACAGGGTCTCGCTTTGTAGTTCAGGCTGGCCCTGAGCTCACTATGGTGCCCAGGCAAGCCGCTGCGAACTCAGCAATCCTCCTGTCTCTGCCTCCCAACAAACTTGTTTTTGTCAGGAGTGCTTTGCCCTGTTCTGGTATTCTTACATTTCCATACAAATTTAGGATCAGCTTGTAAAATGTCAGGTGGGGAACCCCCCCCCCCCCGCCCCGGTTATTGGGGATAGAATTTGGAGTCTTGCACCTTTGAGGAAGGTGCGGTACACTGAATTAAATTCTCCACCCAGCTGAGATTTTGATAAAAATGGGCTCAAGGGCTGGAGTTTAGCTCAGTGCTTTGATCCTCTCTGTTTTGCAAGCACACGGAGTTCAATCCTGGTAACCACAAATCATAATGCCGGGCAGGGTGACTCACACCCACCAGCAATCAGAAGGACACACCACAATACTGGGCGTGGTGACTCACACCTATAATCCCAGCACTTGAGAGGCAGAGGCAGGAGGATTGCTGTGGGTCCAAGGCTTGCCTGGGCTACATTGTGAGCTCAGGGCCAGCCTGAACTACAAAGCGAGACCCTGTCTCAAAAAGAAAAAAAAAAAAAGTTGCCTTGAAGCTCTAGTGCTCTTTGGAAGTACCACCATCATTGTAATATCAAGTCTTCTTGATCATGAACACGGGTTACCCTTCTATTTGGTTAAATCTTTTATTTCTTTCCAGTGTCATATGCTTCTTTTGTTAAGTTTCATTCTAGGTATTTTGTTCTTTTTACTGGTATTATATAAATAAGTACTTCACATTAACCAGTCATGCCACTGGACCTCCAAGTTGCTACTTGTAATATTTTTGTCTTATTTTGTTTTGTTTTGAGTCAGGGTCTCACTTTGTAGTTCAGGCTGGCCCAGAGCTCACTATGTAGCCCAGGCTAGCCTCGAACTCAGCAATCCTCCTGCCTCTGCCTCCCAATGCTGGGATTATAGGCATGAGCCACCATGCCCACCATTGTGGTATGTGGTACTGATTGCTGGTGGGCATTGTTGTATGTGGTTACCCAGGATCAAACTCAGGACCTTGCGCTTGCGAGGCAGGCACCAGAACCACTGAGCTAAATCTCCAGCCCAGACCACAGCATTTTTGCTTTTTCCTTTCCACAAGGAAACATTTTACATCTTTTTCTTGCCTAATTTCTCTGACTAGAACCTCTAGTGATGCAAGGGAGCAAGGCTTATCTCCCAACTTGAGATGCCAGTTCATGTTATCTAAAAATTGAAGAAAGAAGTTTAGGAATAATGGAGGTTTGAGTAGGAAAATTTTATTGAGAAAGAAAGCTTCTGCCTAAGAGAGACAGAAAGGGGAACCTGGAAGGTGGGCAACCCACCTACCTCCCTTCTCAGAGGGCTTTTATGGAGCAAAGCCACAAGGTAAGGTTGGGCTGACAGTGAGGCAGAATACAGTCAACCAGTCAACCAATAAGATTACAACAAGTATAACTGCTCAGGTAATGTTGATTAAATGGGGATCCAATGAGAAATCAAGTCAATAACAATCGTACATGAATTTTTTTTTTTTTTTTGAGACAGCGTCTCGCTTTGTAGTTCAGGCTGGCCCTGAGCTCACTATGTAGACAAGGCAAGCCTGGAACTCAGCAATCCTCCTGTCTCTGCCTCCTGAGTGTTGGAATTACAGGCATGAGCCACCACGCCTGGCACTGTGGTATATGGTATTGATTGCTGGTGGGTGTGAGTCACCATGCCCAACACTGCATGTGGTTACCAGGGATCGAACTCAGGACCTTGTACTTGCGAGGCAGGCGCCGGAACCACTGAGCTAAATCTCCGGCCCTCATACAGGAATTTTTGATTTAGACTCTTTTCCCAGGGAGGTAGGTCAAAATCTTAGCCCTCCACCCCAGGAGGTTGGCACCCTCTTTAGAATATCTGGGGATTCCTATTTAGAACATCAATCACAGCTTTTTATCTTACATAGGTGGTGTAGTTTTTCCCTCTGGCAATACTAACCTCCAAATTGGCTTTTTTGTTCCTTCCTGAGGGCCAGTCCTATCTATCTGCCTACCACATGTCTAGCTAGCTTTTCTACCTATAATACTAGTACAATGCTGAATAGAAATGTTGAGGTCGTTTGTCTTGCTGTGTTCCTGACCCTCAGGGGAAAGTGTCCAGTCTTTCCTTATTAAGTGTGACCTTAGCTGTAGTTTTTCCATTCATGGTTTTCCTCAAGGAAGCGGTTCCCTCGTTCCCTGGTGACACAGGAGGGAGAGAGCAGAGTTGCATTGGAGCTGTTCTTTCCATGCCTGTTGAAGTGATCATGCGGCTTTTGTCCTGTCTTATTTTGGTTGTTTGGGAAAGTTTAATTCTCCCAACTCCCTGGCCTGCCTTGGAGTCCTGGCAGTCACAGGCAACAGTGGCCCAATCCTTCACTGGAGAAAGTTTGGGCTTGATAGCCCCTGTTTGTTGTCCTTTGGTGATCATGTATCTCAGGAAACTGAGGTGCAGAGGATATCGGAGTCTGATTTGCCTCCTTCTGATTGCCTAGAAAAGGGTAACAGCAAGGGCCAAAAATGAGGAAAACAGAGATTTGTGTAATTTTGAAGCCTCTGGGGGACCAATAGATAAGTGATTCACAGTAGGCAAAGACAAGACTCTCCCAATTAGCCAGTATTTATTTGGTACACAAAGTAACCGGGAGGGAGGATTGGATGACGCACAAGGCAGCCGTGAGTTTGTGTTTGATCTTAATGATGATGCAAATCTCATGCTGATGAGGGCGGAAAGGAGAGCATTTTCCAGACTGTAGCTGCTCCCAGCTGAGCTAAGGGGCATTTCTCTCCCCTGGTGAAAACTTTTTCTTTTTCTTTCTTTCTTTTTTTAATTTTTATGTCTGTATCATCATAAGTGATATATATTTATTTCAACAATTTTTTTTTTTTTT
>PVIC010016804.1:0-14030 GCA_004025085.1 Thryonomys swinderianus | reverse complement strand
TGATATAATCTTCTTGCCTTTGAGAGCCAAAGAATCACAGACCATTGATATCTCATCTGTGACCAAAGGCCAAACAGAGGTGTTTTCCATGTGCCATAGCTGCCCCTTGGGCAAGGCAACACTGGGTTTTAGATAACTATACTCATACTTTAATTATGAAATGCTTTCCCCCCAAATGTGTGTAGAAATGCTCTGGACAGAAGGGTTCTGTACACTCCCCACAGAGGAAAGGAAGCGCTGTGAGGCAGTCACAGATCCTGGATTTGTGTCAGGATACAAAGTCTCTCAGTTAGATGGGCCTCACAGGAGCCAATGGCCTTAATTCTTTCATAAACTGAGCCCTTCACTAAATGCTATGGGCACACTGTCACAAGTCACCACCCTAGTAATGCTGTGTAGGGGCTCTACTGAGACGGGGAAAATGAGGAACCTGTACAGACCCCACATAAGGAATGTCTGACACAAGCCCTGCTGGGTTGCCACCTGCCACTGTCTGCCCCCCTTCCGCAGGACAATTGGCTCTGCAGGGACCTCCCATCCCAGGCATAGCATGGGGTATGTTCCTCTCTCTCTTTCTCTCCCTCAGCTTGCTTTGTTTTGTTTTTTTTTGAGACAGGGTCTCACTTTGTAGTTCAGGCTGGCCTTGAGCTCACTATGTAGCCCAGGCAAGCCTTGAATTCAGCAGTCCTCCTGCCTCTGCCTCCTGAGTGCTGGGATTACAGGGTGAGCCACCAAGCCCAGGTCCCTCAGTTTTTAAAACAGCTCAGTTGTGTTTGTCCCAGTGCTCTGAGCTGGGATGAAAGCTTTCTTGGGCCCAGCTAGCCACAGGCATCCTTGTAGAGATGAGCCTGGGTGTCTAGGTGCCTCAGAACCACACCCAAAACCATCAAACAATGGTGTTTCTGGCTTCTCTGAGGTCTTCACTGAGGTCAAACTGGCAGTGCTGGGCAGGCCACTTCAGAGGTGGGCCTTGCAGGTTCCAGGCCTCGAGGTGACCCCTGTACCCCACTGTGGCCTTCCTACTGGCACCCTCTGTGGATGTTCATGTTAGTTCCCTTTTGGGTCATGGCTGCCACTATATCCCCACTCAGCCAGAAGGCAGGCCTGGGAAGCACTCCGAGGCGTGACCCCCACTGCATTTGGAATGGGATGCAACCCCTCTCTGGTCTTTGTCCCTCAATGCCCACCTACCAGCCTCCAGAGCTCACTGTCTGCCCCCTATCCTCTAGTCCTCTTCTCTTTCTCTCTCTGCTCCTCCACCATCTTCCCATTCCCTGGAATGTTCCTTTCTCCTCTTCAAGATGACAGTTTTAGTTTTCAGGACGCATCCAGGTTCCTTTGAAATTCCATACTGCTGGAGTGACCCCTATGGCACAAGCACCAAGAGAGTGGTGCTCCTCAGCATTGACATGATCATCTCTTGTCACCCCCACCATAGCCTATGGTTCTTAGATGAAGGAGCGGCCCTGGGTGCCAGGCTTTCCACAGCCAGCCCTATACCAGCACCTGGCACTAAGTGGGCACCATTGAGCATTTGGTGCATGACCAAGAAAGAGGACAGAACAAGCTGGCACAATCTGCCTCTAGAGGCTGGTGGTCCAAGAACCTAGTGTGATCCCATACTTGGTGGGAAGTATTCCCCTTGCTAGAGAGAGGGGAGAGTCGATGGGAGAAAAGGTGCCCAGAAATTCAGAGAAACATTCTCTACAATGAGGCTCATTCTGCCATCTTAAACAATGAGTCTTTACAGATGCTCACATGAAGACTTAAGTTCCTTTTATTGTCACTTTGACATGCACTACACATAAAACCAGTCATAAACTTGTGCTTGTAGCTCACATACAAGCATGAAGCCAAAACAAATTTACAAATTAATCACCAAGAAAACTACAAACCTAACAGATGATTCCAACAGTTGGCCTGTCCAGCATGGAATGAGCTGTAATTTAAAAAAAAAATACAACTGGGTGTGGTGTAATCCCAGCACTCGGGAGGCAGAGGCAGGAGGATTGCTGAGTTCGAGGCTTGCCTTGACTATATAGTGAGCTCAGAGCCAGCCTGAACTACAAAGCGAGACCCTGTCTCAAAAAAAAAAAATACACTGAAGATTTAAATTTCTAAAAATTCTATTAAAGTATATGACACGGACTGGGGATTTAGCTCAGTGGTTCTGGCACCTGCCTTATAAGTGCAAGGTCCTGCATTCAATCCCTGATAACCACATACAATAATACCAGGTATGGTGATTCACACCCACCAGCAATCAGTACCACACACCACAGTGCTGGCCATGGTGGCTCAGATGTGTAATCACAGCACTCAGCAGACAGAGGCAGGAAGATTGCTATGAGTCTGAGGCTTGCCTGGGCTAAATAGTGAGCTCAGGGCCACCCTGAACTGCAAAGTGAGACCCTGTCTCAAAAAAAAAAAAAAAAAGTATATGACACACTGTCATTAATCCCCTCACTTCAAACACACTCTTGCCACTTGCTGAAGTTCTGAAAGTTCTCTTTCATGAGTGTCTTTAGTTAGCTATCTTGGCTGTCTCAATGTTGTACATGTTCTAAATAGATTCAAAATATTTAATTGTCATATGATCTTAGGGAAGAGTCAGAAATCACAGAGTGCCATATACAGTAAATAAGGTCAATGAGGACAGAGTAATATTTTTCTTTGACAGAAACTGCCATAAATATTTGATTGGCAAAAGATGATCAAAACATAGGACAAATGTTTAACAATTTATTACAGTAAAAGAAATATTGCCATTAATCTTTAAACACACCCTCCACTTCACTTAGAAACATTTATCCCACTGTTCTTGGCAACAGATCTTGTATTGTATTTTTTTTTTTTTGAGACAGGGTCTCGCTTTGTAGTTCAGGCTGGCCCTGAGCTCACTATATAGCCCAGGCAAGCCTCGAACTCAGCAATCCTCCTGCCTCTGCCTCCCAAGTGCTGGGATGACAGGCGTGAGCCACTACACCTGGCACTGTGGTATGTGGTATTGATGGCTGGTGGGCATGAGTCACTAAGCCCAACATTGTATGTGGTTACCAGTGATCAAACTCAGGACCTTGCGCTTGCAAGGCAGGCGCCAGAACCACTGAGGCAAATCTCCGGCCCCTGTATTGTATTTTTAAAAAAATTTAAAATGTCAATTTATCTTTCTATCACCCTTCTAGTTACTAATCACTCAGGGCTATTTAAATGTAAATGTAATTACAGTGGCACTTTCTTGGTGGCCACATTTCTAGTGCCCAGTATTCCCTTGTGCCAGCTGTTATCCTGATACAGATCATGCCCATCACGGCATAAAGTTCCAGTGTGCACTGTGGCAGGTGATGCTTTGCTAGGTGGACTGATCTGGGTGAAGGCTGCATCCCAGGAGCTGGTCTTTCCTGCTCTCCAGCTAGGCTCCGCTGTTGAAGCAGTTCTATCATTCATCCTCCAGGGTTTTTTGGAGGATGTGGGAAAACTTTACTATTGGTGTGTCAGCATTGGTGACACTATTCCCTGACTGCCTGGGGAGAAAGCACTCCTCCCATCTCTGGCACCTTCAGGAAGACGCTGGCCCACCTCTGGAGCCTGGGAAACTGGCGCAACGGTGAAATGAACAGCACTGGGAGGTCTCCTGAAGTGGCTGGCAGCTTGGACACTTAGCGCTGGTCTGGAGACCCTGGGTATACCAACGACCTTTCCAAAAGCAGATTCCCTGAACGACTCCCCCTTTTCACGGGACAGGGGAGTAGCTGCCTAGAATGGCACCATAAACCTTCGAGGCCTTGCCCTGCTCTGGCTTCACTCCCACCCAAATTCCTGTTGGAGAGAGCAATACAACAAAGCGTGCTATTTTAGAAGGCTCGTCAACTCCTCCAGGGAGCCGCCCCGGAATGTCCAAAATGCCTGAAAAGGCGAGGGAGAGCTCCTCCCCGGGCACCTCTGGCTCTGTTTCTAGGCCACCGCTATATGTTACTTCTTCAGGCGCCGCCCTGCAGTCAGGCCCCAGGGCCCTGAGCCCAACGCAGCTCCAGGACATATCCTGGAGCTTGTACAGTGGCAAGCACCACAGTGCATCTTGGCCTCGAGGTCTCGGTGGCATCAAAGTCCCAATTAACTAAGGGGATGTAGCTTGGGAGGCATCCCCTGCCAGGGCATCCCAGTCTGGGCGCTCACGGCGGGAGGCGAGGCCGGAGGGAGGGGGCGCAGGAGGAGGAGGAGGGGGCGGGGCCTGATGGGGGCGGGGCAGATCGCCTATAAACTGCGCGGAGCGGGGCGCGCGCGCAGCTAGAGTGAGCGCGCATTGGCGGCGGCGACCCTAGTGAACCCAGCGAAATCTCGCACTCGCTCGTCGCTTGTGCCCTTCCCGCCAAGCCCCAGCCTCCCGGCCCTCAGGACTCTCGGCCCACCTGCCCGGACCCCGGCCCACTCGGCCCCGCGTCTCCGACCCGCCCGCTGCTCAGGACCGGCCGGTGCCCCACAGCCTCGAGCCGCCATGGGGGTGGAAGGCTGCACCAAGTGCATCAAGTACTTGCTCTTCGTCTTCAATTTCGTCTTCTGGGTGAGCGGAGGGCAGGGTGGGGCTCGGGGGGACGGGCACACCGCACCTCAAGCAGGCCCGGTTGCCTCGCGCTAGGCCCGGCGGAGGGGGCGCCGGAGGGGGCGCCGCGCCGCGGCGAAGTTGTAAGGCCACCTGTGGGCTCCGGGCGCTGGGTGAGGGTCCGGGGCCGCCGCACTGCTGGACCGCAGAGTTGGGGAGCGAGCTGGGGGTCGGCCCTTTGCCCGTCACGGCCCAGCCCTGGCTGCGGTCAGGCCAGATTCTGGCCTCGGGCCTTTCACTGCTGTGTGCCGGTCACTGGTGCACCCGGAGCTGCGTACCCGGGACCTCTCCGCAGAGAACTCTGGCAATCTTCCTGGTTGCTGTTTCGGGGACCACCCTGCTTCGCACGCACTGAGGGGGCTCTAGGCGGGGCTGCCAGAGCCCCGCCCCCATGAGCTCATCCCCGCTGCAACCCCTGGATGAGCGGCCGGGAGGTGGGAGGCGCTCACACTCTGCTCAACCTTGGAAACCCTCCTATTTACTCTTACCCCAGCCTCACTCACCCATACAGTCTAACGTCGCCCCTCAGGGGACCTTCCTGGGAGTGGGCTCCTGGCTGAACGAAGAACTTGATGGCCCCTGTGTGCCAGGGCCCAGTTGTTAAGGTCGATACCACTCTCCACACAGATTCCAGCCCCAGCCTGGTCCCTTGTGAGTTGGCTCAGACCAAGGGTGAAGTTACAGACTGGGGAGTGGGATTCTGTGCAGCATAGGTCTGGCTCCTGTGTCTGGGCTGGGCTTGGCTCTCCACTTTAGAAGCAGGTGTCTGTCCACATGTGTGTGTCATGTGTGTGGAGCCCGTGTAGGAGCGTCACTGTACTGAGAAGTACTTTCTCCCAACAGTTTTTTTTCTGCTGGGAAGTGACTATACAGTGTGTTTCCTTTGTTTCCCTTTCGGGTGGTGCTGGAATTGGGAGAAGTGGAGGATGGATGTCGCTGGTTGCTCTTTTGGATTGTGACTACTACCCTTCCCGTGTTCCTCCCTGTTGCTGAATCCAAGAAGGGTTAGAGCTGTATCTCTCAGGTTGAGGCAGAGGGTAAACTTGAAGTATGTAGGATCATCTGGGAACATCTGTTTTCTGTCTGGACATCAAGGACCCCACGGTAGATCCAGGGGCAGTGAGATGTTTGGGGTGTGGAACAGAGATTGGATTGAACTTCACTAGAAACAGTGAGGGATAATACACACACTTTGCTAAGCTGGGAGGGCTTCATGGCCTGCTGAGGGGGGCACTGTTGAGGTCCCAGTGACTATGAAGTACAGCTGATGTTTTGGGCCTCTGGCCAGTGTGGTCCTAGGTGTCAGTGTCCCCCGTCCCGGCACCTAGGAAGTGAATGTACATCTGGGGTGTCCCTCTCCTGGTGCTTTAGGCAGGATGTGCAGTGAGGACACAGCAGGGAGCTGAAGATAACCAGGTGCACACTGGCCCTAACTGCCTCCTCATCTTGTCAGGGACCTGGATCTAGGTGAGTGATTGTTCCCAGGCATCTGGGTTGGAGGTCCATCACATCCTTAGAGGTGCTCTTTACTGAGCTCTAAGAATATTTCCACGCCTCTCTCTGTCCCTCCCAGGGCCCGCCCCAGCTCAGAGTTGAGAACTTCGTTCTGAGAGCTGCACCTGTGCACAGTCTCAGCCACACACACCCATGCTGAGCCCAGCAGGACCAGGGATGTAAAGCTAAACTAGGAGATGCTGGCTAGCACTGCCTTGCAAAAGAACCTCTCTTCCCCTACCTGCCAGCATCATAGGCCTTGTTCTGTGGCTAACAGCTCCATAGTGCCATGGAGTTGGACCCTACCCCACCCCACTGCTCTGCTTCTAGAGGGAGGAGTTGGGAGCATATTAGCTAATGGATCTGGTGCAGAGCAAGAGGCTTGGCATAGAGTAGGCTCAGGAAATGGATGCTATGTACATGTCCAGCCAGGGATCTCAGCCAAGGAGAGCTGAGCTGTCATGTAGGAAGTGCCTAGGGAGGGGAGTGTGGGTACCCTTCAGCCTAGACCTGGCAAGGTACAAGGGGCTCAGGCTAAGAGTGAGTGAGATCAGGTTGACAATGATCGTTTGAATGAACAACTTTTTATAAATTCCATTTTAGAGAAAGAAAAGGTTCCCCCATGGGAGGGAGTGTCTCAGGCAGCCTGACTGCTTCTCCAAGTAGGGACCCTCTGACATCTGCCCATATTCATATATATATACTTCCACTTACTGTCTCTCTTGCCCTGAGCTAAGACCCAGAATTCCAGGCAGTGTCATACACTCTGTGTGCCCAGCAGAGTATATATTTCTTGGAGTCCAGCAGGGTCCTGAGTTCCCTGGGTGGGTAAACATTAGGCTTGACATGAAACAGGGCAGATACCTACACCAAGATGCTTTACCAAGTAGCATGGACATTGTGCCCCTTGGGGTAGGCCCAGAGACTTGTAGGAAAGGGCAAGTACCTGAGATTGTTGCTGCTAGGAAGAGGGCTAAAGGGTCTTCTGTTTCCACTTACTCTACAGCAGCCTGGGTCCTATGGGAAACTCTACTTCCTTGTCTACAAAATGTGTGTGACAATGCTCTTCTCCACGTGGTTGTTCCAGCAGAGGTGCCAACAGTCCCTGGTGGGAGAATGGCTGTGTCCCCTGCCCAGGAATGGCTAATCCTCCAACCGGATGTGGCCAGTAGCAGTGCAGACAGGTCCCCTTGAAGGAGGCTGATAGACAACCTTGCTAACTGGCAGTCAGTCCCCGCTTCCAGCACATGAGTGTCTGTCACTTCGCAGGGTTGTTGCCTTCCTTCCTGGATAAAAGGCTACAGTCCCAGCAGGCTGAGTGTTGTATGTGGGGGACGACTTGCTGTGTGCCTAGTTTCACCAGTCAGGAAAGTGGACTTCCCCTGGTGCCCTTGGGGTGTCTGGTTGCCTGTCTTGCCCACTTTGAGGAGACAACCCGACTGGACCAACTGTTGGGCCAAGCTAGACCTAGAAGAGGAAGTCTGTGGTTTGTCCCTGGGCAGGCTGGCCTCTGTGAGATGTCATAGCAGTGAGGGCACAGTTAGGGCAAGGAGGCAGGGCCTCTCTGGCTAGCTCTGCTCTGGTGCCCACATGTTGCCACTCACTCTAAGAGAGCCCCTAATCCATTGTTTCAGCGGCCTGGTGGGCTTTATTCCCCCTACCCACTGTCCCAGCTCAGTTCAGCCTCTAGAAACTGAATTTATCTCAATCCTCAGCTCAAATAACTATTAGGCACAGGTTGGGAAGCTAACCTTGACCCTCTCCCAACTCTTATTTCAGCTCCTGAAATCTTGCCAAGGGAGGTGATTCTATCATAAAGTCAATAAGGCCAAGTCTAGGTAGTCAGGGAGGGAGCAGCTGGCACTCACCGGGCATTTTGGAGAACGTTTGAAGGGCTGAAAGAGGGGTTGAGGAGAAGCCTGGGTGGATGTCTGGGACCTAGCAAGTGCCCCTGAGTGCTGAAAGACCTTCTAGCACTGGAGGTGCCCACCCTGTCTCCAGTACTCCTGCCCAGAAATCTGGGCTTACCCGAGCTGGCCCTCAGCAGACTTCACAGTATAGGTGTGCTGTGACTAGCAAATGGGGTGTCTTCTGGAGACCCTGGGCTCCTGTGACCCCTGGCTTCTCCGTATACACACTTGGTACCACGTGGTGTTCCTTCAGGGGATCACCCCGTGGTGGGAGAAGGCACCTTACAGCAGGGTGCCATGGCCAGCTGATAGTTGGAGTTTATTCCTGCAGTCATGGATGTTCTATGTGCAGGGCCACAGAAAGGCTGCTAAATATAAGGTATGATGAAGGCTGAAGGGCTGCAGATGGAGGTGGTGGATTTGAGCCCGCCCGAACACCCAGTGTTTTATAGCCCGAAGGCACCTTCAGTTAGTGGTGAGGGTACTCTATGTAGGGGACTGAGAAAGTCCAGGTGTGGGGTCCACTTGCTGCAGGGGCTGAGGACAGGGAGTCAAAGCCCTGGTTCAGCACCCCTGCTGTCTTTGAAGATGTGTCCCTTCTCGAGTTTGGAGAGTCAGTGTTTTGTCCTTGTCCCAGTTACTGAGATGACATCACTGCTGAAAAGTCCTGGGCAGCATGGCAAAGTGGTGGGCGGGTTGTCCTGTGTCTCCTTTAGGGTATCTCACCCTAATAATTGCCCTGTGCTCTATGTGGGTCTTGGTCACGAGCAATTTCTCATTGTGGGCTTACAGCACCCTTGGCCTTGTAACCTGTGCCATTACCTGTGTTTGGGGTTCAGGTTGGGTCTGCACTGTACTGACACTGAGCTCCTGGTGGAGCTGCAAGGTAGTCAGCATGGCAGGGGTGCAAGAGTAGGGATCCCAGACCACCCATCTTCCTGGGACTATAGTCCTGAGGCTCAG
Organism: Thryonomys swinderianus; assembly: GCA_004025085.1. Taxonomy (NCBI): domain Eukaryota; kingdom Metazoa; phylum Chordata; class Mammalia; order Rodentia; family Thryonomyidae; genus Thryonomys; species Thryonomys swinderianus. The sequence continues at coordinate 5,063 of PVIC010016804.1, read as the reverse complement.
GCCTGAACCGTGAATTTTTTTTTTTTTTTTGAGACAGGGTCTAGCTTTGTATTTCAGGCTGGCCCTCAGCTCACTGTGTAGCCCAGGCAAGCCTGGAACTCAGCAATCCTCCTGCCTCTGCCTCGAGTGCTGGGATTACAGGAGTGAGCCACCACACCCGGCACTGTGGTATGTGGTATTGATTGTTGGTGGGCGTGAGTCACCATGCCCAGCATTGTATGTGGTTACCAGGATCGAATTCAGGGCCTTGTGTTTGCGAGGCAGGTGCTGGAATCACTGAGCTAAATCTCAGGCCCTGAACCGTGAATTCTATAATGGGGCCTGGCAGGCTTTGAGAGGTACTGGTGGGAGGCATAGCCCCCCCCCAACTCAGAATTCTAGAACACTTGCCCACTCACCCCTGCTTCCTGCTTCCCACTCAAGGAGCAAGTACAGTGGACCTGGCCTGGAGGAAGCAGTCTCCCCCTGTGTGCCCTAGGAGACTACAGCAGATCACTCAAAGTAGCGTTCTACCTTGCTGAGCTGTTAGCAGACACAGTGACAAGGTGATAGAGCTTCCTAGGCAACCACGTGAGGAAATGATTAGGCTTAGCTGGAACCACAACCCATCCCACAAGCTCCCTTCAGGGTTGTATCAGCCACTTGTCCTCCCTGGAACAGGTGGCCACACCCAGACAGGAGCAGGTGTGGGTAACCTCCTGGGTACTGCTGACAACAACACCTGATCTGCCCTGGGGCCTTTCTGTGTACTTCTGGAGGCCCCAGCTCCCATCACCCCTCCTGGGTGAGTGCCTAGCCCATCTAGACCTCTTTGTCTGAAGCACACAGCCCTGGGGTCCTGGCCATCCTGCATTCCCCATGTCTGTCTCTGACAGATCACTGTGGCCCATGAGCTGCTCCCCTCAGGATCATGGAGGGAAACTGGCTTCCCAAAGGAGGGCAGATGTGAAATGGATGAACAGAGTACCTGCTGGTTTCCCTGCCTGGGAGCGGAGGCGAGCCCCAAGCCTGGCCTGGGGGCGCCCCAGCCCACTCTGCATCCTGAGACAGCAGGCGTCCTGCACTGCCTGTGCTCATGTCCTGGCCCCTTGCATCCCCAGCCAACCAGCAGGCCCCGGGGGCTAGATCTTTGCCTTGACACCTATTTTTAGAGGCTGAGACAGCAGCTTCCTGAGCTCAGGGGCCCTGTGAATAGAGCTGCTGCTTCCTGACTGAGGTGAGGATTCCTGTTCTTCCCTCCACGCTTCCTGCCTGCCTGAGCCTCCTCTGTTGGTTCTGCTCCTTGAGGCCACCATGGCTGTCCCCTCTTCCCCGGAAAACCTGAGAAAGTTCCTGTGTCCTCCAGGGAGGACTCTGTTAGAAACATCAAGGGTCTGAGCTACAAGTGAATGTCTGGGTGCTACTCAAAGGGGAAGGCTGAGAGTCCTTATTATCCACTGGAGGATTTGGGGGGGAAGGGGTGGTGGGGGAGAAGGGGTGATGGGGTGTTGGGGGTGGAAGGCAAGCCCGCTACCACTGAGCCACACCCTACCCCTTGTTATCTCTAGCAATGTGTTGGTAGCATTTGGGGTGACTACTTGGGCCAGCCAGATGAGGTGACTGGAACTGTCCTCCTTTGTGGGGTGTGGTGTAAAGTGGGAAAGTTTCTCCCCCAAAAAGCCCTGGCTCCTATCCAGGGTCTGGCTGAGGGTAGGCCGCTGGCTGGTGTGGAGTGGAGGGCTGTCCCAGGCCTGCTCCCTTTCAGCTGCTTCTGGGAAACAGCACACAGGCTGGGCAGGGACCCAGCGTACTTGGCAGCCCCCCCCCCCTTAAAGTAGAGCCTGTTATTTATTAATTCCCAGGAAGGAGGAAGAAGCAGAATCCTTTATAGAGTTATGTGAATACTCTTTTCTGTTCCCTTGCCTGGAGCCCTGTAGGAACCCAGACTCACTACCTGAGCCTTTTCCTCTATCCCCTCAGCCTTGAGCAGGATTTCCTTAGGACAGGTAGTGCCTGAGGGCCTGGGAGTATCTTAGGATGCAGGAGCAGGTGGCCAGAGCTGCTTTGCATGGGAGAGCTCTGAACAGTGAGGTGTCTAGTGATCCCAAGTGTGTGGTTCTGTCTGGAAGGAAGGAATGAAGAAATCCCACATTCTACTCCCTGTAAGACCCAACAGTGATTATAATGGCTCTGCTGTCAAGAGCTGGATATGGGGCCAGGGATTTTAGCTCAGTGGTTTCAGCACCTGCCTCACAAATGCAAATTCCTGAGTTCAATCACTGATACAAAAAAAAAAAAAAGCAAGCAGTTTTAAAAGTATATATTTAAAATGTACTGATAAAAAAATACATACCAAAAAATAAAGCTGGATATGGTATCCTGTGTAGCAACCTGTGTATGTTAGCTTCTGTATCTTTTACTTCCTCATTTGCTAAAGGGGATATAGGAACATGGAGGCTGAGACTGGCCTGAGGTGGGCCAGCTCAGACAAAACTCAACATTCAGTAGCTTGGCCACCATTGGTCTTGGTGCCTGAGCCTCCATCCAGCACCATCACTTTGATTTTCCCCAGATACTGGGCTGACTCTGTTTAATTGGCATGCATGTTCCCTAGTGATTGCAATCCCTGACCTTGGTTTACACTAGAACTTTGGGTCTGTACACAGGACTCCAGTGTGTCCAGACATTTGCTGCTGGCCTGGCTGCCAGGGACCTTAGGTCCTATGTGGGAAGATGCCATACCAGCATAGTAGCTGGGACCTTTTCCCCTTTGTGTCCAGTCTCCAGGGACTAGGGGTGTGGGATTTTTACATAGCTTTATTTAGAAGTGATTGACCAACTGTGCAAGCATACACACATGCGCACACACACACACACACACACACAGAGCATAGTAAGTTTTGACACATTTATATTCCTGTCCTGTGGGCCCTTTGTAATCTCTCCTGCCCTCTTCTCCAGGACTGCTGGGCTGTCTTAATACAAACTCAACATTTCTCCAGCAGCCACATAAATCGAGGCAGAAAGTGAGTTCTTTTCCCAGCATGATTCATTAGAGGTGTGTCTGTGCAGGTGTGCGTATCCTCCTGTTTCACTGAAGCAGATCCCACACAGGATGGACCCCCAGGCCCATTAAGTTACCAACCAGCTGACACATAGACTCTTTTCTGGTTTTTTAGAAGCAAAGTTGCTAGAAACACTGGTCTGAGTCTTGTGAAGCTGTGTTCATTTCTCTTGTGTGAATACTTGGGATGGACCCCTGGGGTACAGACTAGGTGCAGGGTTAATCCAAGTAATGACTGTATCAAGCTTCATCAAAACACTCTTGCTCCCTGGGATCACCCACCATCTCCCACTCTCCTGCTTCCCCTGCACTGTCCTGGGCCCTCCCTTGCCTCTCAACTTCACGACTGGCACAGAAAGGTGGCTAGCCGCCTTGGCCTTAGAGGAATGTTCCCTCCCCCACAGCTTTAGTTTCCTCTTTGTTACCATGGTTCCAACTCAAGGCCCCTCCCCTGGGTGCCTAGCCTGACCCTGCAGGTCTGGGCAGGAGGTTGAAGGATGGAGATCTGGGTGCATCAGCCAACTCAGTCCTAGGCAATCCTTATCATCCCCTTTCTCACCAGAAAGGCCTCTGGTTGCCCTTAAGGGTTTGTGGGGTGGGCAGTGCCTTCAGGACAGTGAGCCATGTCCCAGCTCTGAGCCGTCTCACCCGCCTGCCTACCGCATTGCTTTTCTGACTGGAGGTTTTGAGGCCTCTGTATTTTTAGAGGAGGCTTTCCCCTTGTTAGCATGGGGCATGAAAACTGGGGTTCAGGGACTCAATCTGGAAACAGTTTCCCCACACCATCCTAGAATCTGATCAGAAAGGCTCCTTCCCAGAGTAGGAAGGGGCCAGTGAGCCTGAAGTTCACAATTATTGGGCTTTGGGGTGGGCTCAGGTTTCTGTGAAGACAACGTTGCTGTGAGAGGGTGCTGTGCCCCATCTTCCCCCGTGGGAGGCTACACAGAAAGGATGAGGGCAATCCCTGTCCAGCCAGGGTCAGTGCCATAGAGTAGCCCTTGAGCTAACAGTGTGCATGCTCAGGTTTTTCACAAGTGGGGACAGTAAAGCACAGGAAGGCGGCAACCTGCCAGTAGCCTCCATGGCTTCCATGGCTGTGTCAGGGTTTGCAGCTAGCTCTCTGTGACCACTGAGGAAGTGACAGGGCAGGGCTCCCCCATCTACCACCGCTCTGCCCTGGAACATCTTTTAAAGCAACCTCTGGACTAGTTTCTAAACAAAATACATGACGTTCTCAAAGCCACAGAGGAAGCCAGAGTTACCAGGGCAACTCAGCCCTGTCACCTCTTCTGCTTCAGCTGCAGATGGCAGCCAGCTGAAGAGGAGCTCGACACAGCTCCCCGGGGCCGCCCCCATCTCTCACTGTCCTGCCTCCCCCGCACTGTCCCAGGACCTTCTTGCCCTCTTGAGGGTGTGACAGGCATAGAAGCATAGAGAACTGCCTGTTCCTACAGGATTCTGGAGGTCTAGGGGGCCCTGGCATCATGGGGCCTTGTCATATGGGGGTCACACTCAGGGCCCCAGCTGCCCGGCCATGTCTGATTCAGGCAGCAGGTATGCTCTGAGCCCTCAGTGGGAAGATCCCCAGTCCAGGACCTAATGGGGAAGTAGGGCCCATCCCTCCCTAGGTGTAAATGAGGTTCGGCTTACAGAAGAGGGGCTGAGACACTACAGTTTGGGCCCAAGGGAGGGGTACAGGGAGAGCAGGCCCTGGCCTCCTGGTGAAAGCATCGTGGCCCTGGCTTGGAGGGTAAAATGAGGTGGCTTTGAAACTCACAGCTCCTCCTCTACCCCATTTCTGTGGGGACCTAAACCAGCCTGCCTGGGGGATCCCCAGGCCTACTTGGGGCTTTCCTTGGGACAGTTACTCTCCTAAGCATATCCTCCTCCTCTGAGGTCCCTGCTTCTCAGCCAGGACCACTGCAGCAGGGAACTGGGCTGCCAGGTGTTTTACTATAGCCATGTTTCAGTTCTCCTTCCTCTGACCAGTAACGCTGAGCCTTTTTTTTTTTTTTTTTTT